>LNAC01000868.1:66116-154440 GCA_002007465.1 Ailurus styani | reverse complement strand
AAAAAAAATAATAATCTCATAGGAATGACGCAAGAAGCCAGTTCTTTCATGTTTTAAAATGCAGTGCAGTCCCAAGGGAGAGTCTGAGGAATACTGTTTTACAGATCATTCACTGGGGAAACAAAATGTGGTAGTTTTGGCTGTAGCCCAGTAGAACTAATTTTCAATCGATTGTGATGGAGTGACAATACTAAAGGGATCTCAACTTTGCCTCACAAGATAAAGCTACGGTGTATATATGTGTGATTGGAAAGCTCTTAGTTACATAGATTTATGGCATCATTTCTAGAGTAGAATGATTAAATTGCGCACATTGATTCTTAACTGGATATTGTTGTCCACATGAGGGTAGGTGTTTGTGACCGCTAAGGTTTGTACAACAACATGAAAGGCTCAAGACAAGTTAAATTAAAAGAACCAACTCTGTTGACAGGAAAAAATTCAAGATTTATGAAGTGATCAAGATCATGGAAATAGAATTTGTCTGTAAAATTAAAATCCCTAAATGACAAGTCAGAGGTGAGCTGATAACAAGCCTTTTTTTTGATATCTTGAAACCTTTAGAATAGTTTTATAAAAATTTTGTTAATCTTTTTTTTTTGAATAGCACTAGTCACTCATATCTTTTCTCAATAAATAATCTTGTCTCTGAATACTACTAGCTTTCTGGAGAGACATGATATGCCAGGAATGAGAGGGCAGGAGATTTTTAGCTTGTGATACACATAGAGATGCAAATATGCATGAATGTGACAAGGGGAATGAATACAATTGACTTACAGTTTCCACTAAACTGAAACCAGACTATTCAGATTTGTGCCTCATCCTAAAAAATAGTGAAAAAAAAAAGATCTGAATGCTTCTAAGCTTAACAAAATAAAATGAGCAAAACTTTTTATTCATTACTTCTTCCTTGTGGTTTTGAATGGGCCACATCATTAAAGTGTTGATACATTGTTGTTACCTTGCCATTGACAGTAGCAGGAGAGCTTTGCAAGTGCCATGTTTGCTTCTTTTTCAACAGTCGTTCTTTGTATTAGTTTGTATGCCACTGATGGGTTAATTGGTTTGGGGGGATATACTTCCACAGGAATGAGCTAAGCTCCCTTGGGGTTTAAGGCAGGAAATGGCTTATGATCCCTTATTCACAGAATTCTCACTTAAGCTTCTGAATCTGAAAATGCTATTCATGCTCTTGTTTCTTCAGATTTGCATGTGGGAGAAGGCAGTTATCTTTCTCCTTTGCTCAAGTGGAAGTGCATATGGCTTCTTTTTTCACGTCAGGCTTCCATCTCTGCTCACCCCAACTCCATCATGTGTAACAAGCCCACACAACAGTCAGAGCTCTCATCCCCCCAAGGCTGTAATTAGGCAGAGAAAACTGTCACAGACAAGTCACAGCAATTCCCTATCCTTGTTTTTATTTTTTTTTTTAAGATTTATTTATTTATTGGAGAGAGAGAAAGAGAGAGGGAGAGAGAGAACATGAGCGGGAGGGACAGAAGGAGAGGGAGAGAGAAGTTCTAGCAGACTCCATGTTAAACGCAGAGTCCGACCTGGGGCTTGATCTCACAATCCTGAGATCATGATCTGAGCTGAAAACAAGAGTCAGATGCTTAACTGACCAGGTCACCCAGGAGCTCCACATATACTTGTTTTATATGATAATAATTTGGTATTAATTTAAGGAAGAAACATAAGAATTTTTAAGAAGATAGGCTATTACTGCTCTGAAAATTTCTGAGATCTCCTTAAATTGCACTGTTTTCAAAGGCAGACTAGTGTATAATGTTTTAGAAGCATGTCTATCAAAATACATTTTTTAAGTTTACATTTGCTTTTTACAGAAGTGCATTCCACTTATCTAGAGAACTGCCACAAATGAAATGGCTTATTCGCCACAGTGAAGAGTAAATGAAGCTTTACTACAAACAGATAACTAAATTTAAACAAACACTCTGAATACATATAAGGAAAATAAGGACAACAAGTAAGGAGTATCTTCATTTTTGTTCATCTGTTGGGTCACAACCTCCTTGGGATCTCCTTAGGTATAATCTGAAACCGGTCCTGTACAGGGGGGGCAAGGAAGGACTGACTTGGGGAAGAGGCAGGCACTTCAAGATTGGGAGGTGGCAGTTTTAATAAACAAGGGAACTTACACACCAGGCTTGTCTTGGTTGTCATAAGATGAGTAGATCTCCATACCTGTCCACCAAAATCTCAAAAGTTTATATTAGAGACTTAAGTATGTTCAGATGTGTATACCATCCATATAGTCTCAACACCACATCTCTATCTCAAGGCTATATCTTTGAGGGACAGTTTCTGGGAGCAGGGAAGGCAAGCTGAATGCACATTAATCAGGGAAGGGGGTGGGGCCTCCAACTGCCCATATTTAGCTCAAGGGTCAACCAGTGGACACAACTTCTATATGACTTCCCCCAATATTATCCCACTAGGGTCTAGCAGAAGGGAAATAATAAAAATAATAATAATATAATTTTTATTACTATTGTAGTTATAATATAATTTTATGAAAACAGCATATGTTATTATAACTATAACAATAATAATTATTATTATTTTATATCTATGGCTTGGCTTTATGGAACACGGCTCAGAAGCACCTTCTAAGGCACACTCTGTTCATATTTGATCTTGGAGATGATAGAAAGACCTTGCCTTGTTTAACTTCTTTTGACTGGTCAAGGACCTACTTATGCCTTTGAGAAGAAAGGAAGAGAAAGAAAAAATAAAGAAAGAAAAAGCTACCTCTGAAACTCTACAATGCATGGCCTGGGTTTCATAATCAGCCGCCACTTCCTTAGCCTGTGTACTACAGATGATGTCAGGACGATGTATTGAGTAATATAATAATAACGTACAATAGTAATATAAGTAGTCAAGGTTAGACAGCAAAGAGAAAGATCTGGCTCAAGCATCTGTGATTACTTGTGCAAGTAACCTGTCACCATTCTCTTCACTCTGAAGTTTCTAGAAGATACTGCATTTCATTTAAACATTAAAAAATTTTGAAAGCTTACAGGAGCTTTTCATAAAACAGAGAATGTAATTTAAGAGAGATTTTGTGATGCTTGTTATTTTGACCCATCTCCATCTACAAGAAATACTATGAAAATATGCCTCTAAGGAATTATTGGAAGGTATACATTGGGATGAAGCTGCCTGTGCAGCTCATTGTTGGCACATTTTGCATGTTCAGCTAATGGTTATTTTCCTCAAATGCAAGGATTGCTTAATTAATGTAGTTTGCTTCAAATGTTAAATATAGCTATAGTCCTCACTTCATCTGAAAGCATTGTTCCCATCTCTGGCTGTGTTTCCAAAACGAGGCTTTAGAAATTAACCATTAAGACCAATACATATCTACTGTGATTTACTTTATCAAATTGCAAAAATAAATCAATTCAAAAACAACTCAAGAGGGGCGCCTGGGTGGCTCAGTAGGTTAAGCAGCTACCTTTAGCTCAGGTCATGATCCCAGGGTACTGGGATGGAGCCCTGCCTCTGGCTCTCTGCTCAGCGGGAAGCCTGCTTCTCTCTCTCCATCTGTCTGCTGCTCTGACTACTTGTGCTCTCTCTCTAGCTCTCTGTCAAATAAATAAATAAAATCTTTAAAAAAAAAACCTCAAGAAAAGGCAGTATATATTTAAGGTAGGCACTTTTGGAGTGACTTAGGATTGACTAATGTGACAGGTAAAATGTAAGCATAAAATTCACTGAGTGGAAATGCAGAAGATAATGTTTTTTCCCCAATAGATAATTGAACTCCTCTGGAGAAAAGGGGACTGAGTCTTCTGACATACTCCTGTTGTGTTGAAGTAACATTCATCATAAATGAAGCTTGCTAAATGATACTCATCATCCCCCGAATCCAGGATTAAAGAAATTCATCATACTAATGCCACTTTTTGGAATAACTTTTCCAATCTGGCTCTTGGCTGTTTTCATTTTAAGATTTCATTAAATTATTTAAGATTTTCATTAAAATATTAATATGTTGAACTATGGTCTTTCTCATCTCTAAGTGAATTTTCATAATTGACCATGTTATTTTTAACTTGTAATAACATTGCATTCTGGTTTTCTAGTTGTGTAGGATTATTAAACAATAAGTACACATTTATAACCTAGGGGTATAAAAAAGTAGCATTGGGTATGCTTTATGTAAGTATAAGAACAGGTAAATAAGCTCATTATACATCAATATACATTAATATTTCTTTAGCCTAGATGAAATACTTAGTTGTTATAATTTGAAGGCAATGTACACATATTGTTGTTTGTGGGAGGTAGATTTATCTGATGGTGCCATTCAAATTAATTTCATGGTGGAATTAGAAACTGTCTTTCCAAACTGATAAACCTAAGTGAGTGGGGGGAACTGATACTTTCATTAATCTCTTCAGGCCGTTTATTTTCTATTTTTGGTAAAGAAACTTTAATTTCAATCTCTATTTCTGAAAAGCTAATGCTATTTTTTTAAACATGTTTTAGAAGATTTTATTTATTTGACAGAGAGAAAGAGATCACAAGAAGGCAGAGATACAGGGCTCCATCCCAGGACCCTGAGATCATGACCCAAGCCAAAGGAAGAGGCTTAACCCACTGAGCCACCCAGGCGCCCTGCTAATGTTATTTTTAACCCCAATAGTTAACTTCCTGAGAATGAATGTAATTTATTTTTGTGTTAGGTTTATTTTATCTACTTTAGTTACAAACTTGATATTCATTTGAAGAGTGAGATAAAATATATCGAGTCAGATAATAATTTGTCCTCAATGCCTAAGAGTAACTGGTACACTATAAAAGTCATTAAAAATAAATCTAAGACAAATGGAGAGTAATCCCAACTAAATATAAAAAAAAATTCAAACTACATAAAAAATTTGCAATGAAATTTTATCTTGAAAATGACACTAAACATTATGAACACACTTTTTACTCATTTCACATACAAAATTTAAGCTATAATAGTAACTAAATGGTGATTGTTAGAACAAATAAAGAACGGACCCTATGTTAATTCATTTATAACATAATTTTTATGGGTTGCATTGTGTCCTCCCAAAATGTATGTTGAAGTCCTAGCCCCTGTATCTCAGAATGTGACCTTATTTGTAAATAGGGTCATTTCAGATGTATTTTGTTAGGATGAGATCATATTGGAGTAGGGTGAGCCTTAGCCCAATATGATGGGTTCTTATAAGCAGAGGAGAATAGACACAAACACAGACACACATGGAGAATGGCAATGGAGTGACAGATGAAGACTCTGGAGAATTACCATGTCTTAAGATTTGTATGATTTAGCCTTATATAAGAACAGGTACTGTTCTTATTTCCTACCATTCCTCATTTGGTCATTTATTTTAGCTATACTTTACTTGCTATTTTTTAAACATATGAACCATAGTCTACTTTAGTGTCTTTGCAGATATTTTTTATTCTAATCATCTCTCTGTAGGAATATCAACTCTTTAGAGAAGGATGACCATTCTTTTTTTTTTTAAAGATTTTATTTATTTATTTGACAGAGAGAGAGAGAGCACAAGTAGGCAGAGAGGCAGGCAGAGGGAGAGGGGGAAGCAGGCTCCCCGCTGAACAGAGAGCCTGATGCAGGGCTCGATCCCAGGACCCTGAGATCATGACCTGAGCTGAAGGCAGAGGCTTAACCCACTGAGCCACCCAGGCACCCCGAGCCTGACCATTCTTGCTAACATAGAACTTCTCATATTTCACTATTCCCTTATTTATTTTGTCATCTGTCTTCTCTACTATTAACATGATGACGACAGTTTTGTTTTGTTTTGTTTTTCAGTGTAATATTATCCCTGGAAATTAGAGCAGTGTCTGGTACTTAGTTGTTTCTCATTAATTATTCAAGGAAGAAAAACCATCTTTGACAGATCAGGGGCATCTAGGTGTCTCAGTCTGTTAAGTGACTGACTCTTGATTTTGGCTCAGGTCACGATCTCAGGGTCATGAGACAGACCAGCATTGGGTTCTCCGCTCAGCAGGCAGTCTGCTTGAGATTCTCTGATTCTCTTCCTCTGCTCCTTCCCCTTTTCTTTCTAAAATAAGTAAATCTTTTAAAAAAAATCTATGAATAGATCAGTTGAGTAGAAATTTGTTATCTGAAATCTATCAAGTTGATCAGGTAAGAAGTCAGTATGAAATGAAAAGGTTGCAATTTAAAGCATTACAGAAGATGAAAAACAAAATATTTTCCTTTTCAGTATATGTGCTGCCGAAGTGAGCACAAAATATTTTCCTTTTCATACTTCAAATGGGGTATGGAGCATGTGACCTGATTCTGTGAAAGAGATGGAATTCAGGAAAGTTATTAGGAAATTTTTTTCTTAATAATTAAAAAAATAAAGCATTCTAAGGATACATTATTTATTGCCTGTTCCCCCTGCCCCTCCTTTCTGATTTGAACATCGTTATAGCTGCTCTTATTTTAGGAGCATAAAGGAAATGTCAAGAGAATTGCACTCCTAATGTTGTTTAAGCTGCTGAACCAACTTCCCACACTTTCTATAGACTTGCTATGTGAGGAATAGACTTGTTATACGAGGAAAATAATACCATATTTGTTTAAGCCACTGTGATACAGTTTTTAGTTACTTACCATCGAATTCAATCCTAACTGACAAAAAGATTGATGTCTTTTCTCAGTCGCTTCCTCAATTTGAGCTACTAAACATGTCTGTAGAAATATATATTTCCATACTCACTTTTTGTAACCTGTATTTTCCTGAGTTTCTTGTTAAATTCATAAATTATCTCCATCTTTCTATATTAAGTGGTCAATTTTCAGTATTTATCTTAAATGACATCTCAGCAGCATTTAACAAAGTTATTTCCTTCTTGCTAAAATACATGTTAATTTGTTTTTTTTTCATATCTTAACTTCTAATTAACTGTCTTTTCTTTCTTAGTGTCATTTGATCAATTCACTAACCAACTTTTCTGTGTCTGAATGTTCCAAAACCCGGCCTTCTTGTTTCTTTTATTCATTATCTGTGGTCTCTCACTTAGTGATCTTTTCCTTTGCCTTTAAATACTACAGGCTGATGATTGCAAATTTATATCTTCAGACCTTATTCTTGGACTTTGGTTCTCTAGGTTCACATAGTCAACTGCCTGTTGAACATCTCAACTTTGATGTATCAATAGCTTCTTCAAATTAGAGGGAATATTTTAATTTCACCCTTTACCTATGTCTCTCTTGGTCTTTCTTATGTCATAAAATGATACCATTACTACCAGAGTTGCACTAACCTAAAACTTCTCAGCCATAAGGGGATAGAACTTCTTTTTCTCAGTCTCATTTTTTGTATCATTAAATTTGGCTTTATTTAAAAATTATATTTTTTGTCCTAAGCTTCTCAGCATTTCTGTTGCTAATACCACAGTCTAAGCCACCACTGTCTTTTATGTGAGCAACTGAAAAAAATGCCCTCTAGGTCCATTCTTGCCTTCTACAGTCCAGTCTACACAGAAGCCAGAAACAAACCTGAATAAAAGATACACCATATTATTTTCCTGTTGGCTCAAAGCCCTCCAATGAGTTCACCATGATAAATGTGCTGTGAAAGCCAAACATTTTTATATCACACACACACACACACACACACACACACGTGTGAATTGAGATAATCATACCACAAATTCTTTCCATCTGATATTTTATTTTTTTTTTCAGGAATGTTTATTTATTATTTTATTTATTTATTTATTTTTATTATGTTCAGTTAGCCACTGTGTACTACATAATTGGTTTTTGGTGTAGTGTTCAATGATTCATTAGTTAACTATAACACCTAGTGCTCATCACAACACGTGCTCTCCTCAATACTCATCACCTTGTTACTCTCATCCTCCACTCACCTCCCCTCTGAGACCCTCAGATTGTTTCCTGGTGTCCATAGTCTCTCATTGTTCATCTCCCTCTTTGATTTCTCCCCCTTTGGATTTCCCTCCCTTCCCCTATGGTCCTCCGTGCTATTACCTATGTTCCACATATGAGTGAAACCATATGATAATTGTCTTTCTCTACTTGACTTACTTCACTTAATATAATCCCCTCCGGTTCCATCCATGTTGTTGCAAATGGTGGGTATTCATTGTTTCTGATGGTTGAGTGATATTCCATTGTGTATATGAACCACATCTTTATTCATTCATCTGTTGAAGGGCATCTTGGCTCCTTCCACAGTTTGGCTATCATGGACATTGCTGCTATGAACATTGGGGTACATATGCCCTTTCTTTTTACTATATCTGTGTCTTTGGGGTAAATATCTAGTAGTTCAATTGCTGGGTTGTAGGGTATCTCTGTTCTTAACATCTTGAGGAACCCCCATACTGTTTTCCAGAGTGGCTGGACCAGCTTGCATTCCCACCAACAGTGTAAGAGGGTTCCCCTTTCTCCACATCTTCACCAACATTTGTTGTTTCCTGTCTTGTTAATTTTTGCCATTCTAACAGGTGTAAGGTGGTATCCCATTGTGGTTTTGGCTTGTATTTCCCTGATGGCTAGTGATGTTGAGCATTTTTTTCATGAGTCTGTTGGATTTGTATGTCTTCTTTGGAGAAGCATCTGTTCATGCCTTCTGCCCATGTTTTTGACTGGGTCATTAGCTTTTTGAGTGTTGAGTTTGCGAAGTTCTTTATAGATTTTGGATATCAGCCCTTTATCTGTGATATCATTTGCAGTATCTTCTCCCATTCCATGGGCTGCCTCTTAGTCCATCAGATATTTTCATTTAGCTTTCTGTTCACAAGCCAACTGCTAAGAAAGGTCTTTATGACTACCCTAATTGAAATAATACCAGGAAACTCTCTTACCCTGTATACCTCACTTTGTTTTTTGCATAGATCTTATTAAGTAAGCTGTAGGTCTTATATTACTAATTTATTGACTAAATTCTCCATCAGAAGGTAATCTAAATGAGGATACCTAATTCTTGGAATACTATCTGACATTTAATAGTCAGTTAATGCTTTCAAAATGGAAAAGTGAGTCAAAATGCTCAAAATTGTGCAGAATTAAACAAAATATTATTGTAATCTAAAATCTGTGGGCAGATTTATTTTCTAATAATTATTTCTCTTTTTTCTAATTATTAATGTCTTTTGTTATTATTATTATTATCTTATTTATACATTCTTTAGGTACAAGTTCATTGCAAAAATAAATAGACAAAAATAAAATGCTTTGAGGGAAGCATTAAAGAAATTATATGTAAATATTAGGTAATTGGTTTTAGAAATTATAAAGTGGTTTTTGAAATCATTGCATTATAATGATAATGATTAATGGCAAATTATGTAATTAAGGTAGACTGTGTGATAAATTTTTTAAATGAAAGATCTTGAACAGCAATATGGACAATGTTTATTGTTTTATAGAGTACCTTAGAATATCAAGTAGGGGTAGGGTGGCTGGGTTATGGACACTGGGGAGGGTTTGTGCTATGGTGAGTGCTGGGAAAGGTGTAAGCCTGATGATTCACAGATCTGTACCCCTGGGGCAAATAATAATAATAATAAAAAGAAAAAATCAAAATCTTCATTTTCTTTATAATTTCCACATGACCCAACTTTTCAAGAATCTCTCTCTCTCTCTCTCTCTATATATATATATATATACATATATGTATATATATATATATATAAATTTATAATCAGAAGAAATAAGCAGAGCCTGGGACGCCTGAGTGGCTCAGTTGGTTAAGCGGCTGCTTTCGGCTTGGTCATGATCCCAGGGTCCTGGGATCGAGTCCTGCATTGGGCTCCTTGCTCAGCAGGGAGCCTGTGTCTCTCTCTGCCTCTGCCTGCTACTCTGCCAGCTTGTGTTCTCTCCCTCTCTTTCTGACAAATAAATAAAATCTTAAAAAAAAAAGAAATAAGCGGAGCCATCACTATATATTCCTAGAAAAGATTTATAAAAAATAAAATGTAAAATAACATTACCTTCATTGAGTTTAACTTCCTGAAAAGTATAAATTTTTCTGAGCCTGTATGTGAGATAATAGAAAATATATATTGGTTCCTGTCCCCAGTTCCTGGCACAGAGCTTCTAGAACCCTTGTAAGTTCCTAAGTGATAAGAGCCCTAGGAGCATCTTTTGTTCTATTGAGGTGACACTGGATGAGCTCCTGGATGCCTCCTGGATGGGGACTGGTCACCACAAAGACCAATCCGTGCTTAGAAGCTTGAAACTTTTAGCCACATGCCCCATCCTCCAGAAAAGAAAGAAGGGCTAAAATTGGAGTTGATCATCGATCATGCTTATGTGAGGAAGCCTCCATAAAAATCCCCAAAGTGCAGGGTCAGAGAACTTCCAAGCTGGTGAACACCTCTACATAGGAAGAGTGACTTACCCAACTCCACAGGGACTGAAGCCCCTGTGTTTGGGACCTTCCCAAACCGTACCCTATGCATCTCTTCATCTGGATATTTGTCTGTATCCTTTATCATATCCTTTAAGAAGCTGTTAAATGTGTTTTCCTGAGTTCTGTGAGCCACCCTAGCAAATTAATCAAACCTGAGGAGGGGGTCATGGGAACTTCCCAACTGTAGCCAAATTAGACAGAAGTCATGGGTAACCTGGGGTCTTACTACTTGTTATTGGTATCTGAGTTAGGGTGGGAGTAGTCTTGTGGAATGGAGCCCCAACCCATGGGGTCTGATACAATCTGTAGGGATTTAGTGCTAGAATTGAGTCAAATTATAAAACATCCTGTTAGCATCACGGAGAATTGCTTGGTGTGAAGGATAAACCCCTATACATTTAATAACTAGAAGTGTCAGAGGTGAAATGTTCTGTGTGAGTAGTGAAAGAGACACACAGGAGAGAAGAAATACAGAGGGCAGGAACAGGAAGACCAAGGCTTTTCCTCTAGTATACCATGTAATTTGAAACATAAAATAGAAACAATTAAATTTCATTTGGATTCAAGTACAAGTATACCTGTTAAAGGAAAAATGATATTATTGATTGAGATAAAATTAGGGACTTGGAGGTATTTGAAAGACCAGTTGGTAGAAAATTTCTGGATGAAAACTCACAGCTTTAGTCCCTTTCCTTTGGTAAACATTATTAGATACATAAAGAGGGGCACCTGCATGGCTCAGTCAGTTAAGCTTCTGCCTTCAGCTTGTGTCATGATCCTGGAGTCCTGGGATCAAGCCCCATATTGGGTTCCCTCATCCACTGGAAGCCTGCTTCTCCCCCTCCATCTGCCTGCTGCTCCCCCTGCTTGTGCTCTCTCTCACTCTGTCAATAAAAAAATAAATAATAAAAAATAATCAATAAATAAAAAAGACAAAGATTCTGAAAATTTATGTACAATTTTCTGTCTCTTGTGTTTGTGTTTTTGAATTTGCAAATCACTTTCACACATACCATCACTTAATAACCTGTAAGAAAGGTGGTTTTATTACTCCCCACCCTCATATTTGTCTGAAGAAAGTCAGAAAGACAAACCTGATGAGTGTATCATTAGTTTCCAGTGCAATGCATAGTCCAAGCATTTTATCATTGACTCTACACATTCTATGACTTTCTTTCTACTTACTTCTCTAGGTATTTCTAGTGCCTGGAACATATTATTCAGTCAAGAAATAGGAAATAAATAAATAAATGAAACAAAGGTTTTATTGTCCTATTTTGTACTTAAGGAAACTAGTATATAGAGGTTAAAGAGCAGCATTTGGATAAGGCTTAAATTGATATTTGCCTGGCCCCAAATTTAATGCTCTTCATCTTAATTCTTTGTTGCTGTCTCTTAGAATGTGTGTGTATGTGTGTGGGGGGTGGTATGAGGGGAGCAAACCAGAAAATGGTTAAAGAAACCCCAGGAAAACAAAGAAAAGGTATATATTCAGTCCTTTTGAAATAATCCAAATGGTAATGTTCTCATTTGGTCTTAGCTTGAAAATCCAGTATGACTTTTACAAACCAATTTCCCATACTACACTGGCAATCAAATACTTAGCTATCACATGCTGTGAATTCAAATGGGCACATCTAAACTAAACTGCCATGCATTTTAACATTATTCCATCCCTACAAGTCTCTCTTCAGAATCAGAGTAAACCAGAATTTCATTGAACAGAGAGACTGCGTGAAAGTAATATGTTGGAATCTTTTTCTCTTTTAAAGTAGGTTTTGCATTGCTCGGATTGTCCTGTGTTGTATAATGGAAGTAATATCAAGTCACATCCATTCAATACAGACAATATTCAGGTTTATTACTCTTTTAAGAAAAAGAGAGTCTGCAGTTTCATACCAGCCATCACATCTGCAAACAATCACCAAGCAAATCTATTTCTTTGTACATCTCCATCGAAAGTGTAGTGATTACTAGATTTTACTTTCAGAATCATCTCCTTGGAATTATAGTTTATCCACAAAGTCCCAGCACTGACAGATAGATAAGCACTCTACAAACCAAAGACTACAATTAGATATCTATGATTAAGCTTTCTGAACCATTTGTGTATTCTTAGAGTAACTGCTGCTATTAGGGTATAAATACCAGCAATTCATTTGTGGTACATAATGACAAAAAGATATGTTATAAGACTATATGGGAAATATCAGACTAATTCTTGCTTACTCCAGTTATTCCAAATGCATAAGTGTGCTCAGTTTAGTGAACTGTTTAGGGTTATTCCAAGAACATGAGTTGACTTTTAAAAAGGATTAATAAAGCATATTAGAACTCACATAAAGAAAGTAGATAATACTAAAATATAACAATGCCTATAACAGTTTTCTGGAATTTACTATTAATGTAAGATTAGAGAATGAAGGGAAAAAAACAGCAATGAAACAATCATATGTGTATGTAATCTTACTAATGTAACCAAGCAGTAATTTGTCAGCATGTCTCCCCCAACTTCTAGCTTTGTAGAGTCATTTCCTCTCAGCCTACATGTAAATACCTTCAAGGGGTTTATATTTCTACTAATTATCTCTTGCTCTTATTTTCTCCTTTATATCACTGTTTTTCTGCACTTGTGATTAATTTCCTCTCTCTGCCCTGTACCAACATAAATTAGGACACAGAACTTTTGTATTTAATTTTACAAAGCAATAACCAATGTGAGTTAATTGTGTGTTTGTAGATTTTTTACTAGAAGATTAGAGGTAATAATAAAGATTGTGCCACAGGAACACCAAATAGCAGAGAACAGAAAATACACCAAACTTGGAGTTCGGAGTTAATGTTTTGGAGTTAATGTTTCCTGATACCCTATAATGATTTCAACATCCAGAATTTCTCACTCTCCTTAATTGTGTATTAAAAAAACATGAGGGGAGACTGGGTGGCTCAGTGGGTTAAGCCTCTGCCTTCGGCTCAGGTCATGGTCTCAGGGTCTTGAGATCAAGCCCCGCATTGGGCTCTCTGCTCAGCGGGGAGCCTGCTTCCTCCTCTCTCTCTGCCTGCCTCTCTGCCTACTTGTGATCTCTCTCTCTCTCTCTCTCTGTCAAATAAATAAATAAAATCTTAAAAAAATGAAATCATCTATCTTTATATATTTTGTAAGCTATACTTGCTTTTGATGAAAAAAATAGTCTGCAGGTTTTGCTTGTAAAGATCAAATCATTTTGTTCTTAATTGTTCCTTACCATGTCAGTTGTGGGATAATGATATGCATATTTTTGTATTCCTATGAGAACTCAATTTTGGATATTACTCGTATGTTAAGAATCCCCCAAATATTGTATCAAAGTGACTTTTTAAAAAAGATTTTATTTATTTGACAGAAAGACAGCATAAGCAGGTGGAGCACAGGGAAAGGGAGAAGCAGGCTCCCCACTGAGCGGGGAGCCCAGTATGGGACTCGATCCCAGGACCCTGAGATCATGATCTGAGCAGAAGGCAGATGCTTACTGACTGAGCCACCCCGGTGCCCCTCAAAGTGACATTTTATAAGAATTATGCTCCCTGAGAATTTTGTGGTATTTAAAATATTTGTGATATATGATAAATTTTAGTTTAATAGAATAATTGAGTACCTTTTAGGGATTTCTATTACTTTATAATTAAATATACAACCATGTTTATCTTCTCTTACAAAATGATTACTATTACTTTGAGTCTTTATCACTAAACTGATTTTTCCACTGTAGTATGAGAATAGATGCAGTCCAAGGACAGTGGACATCTTACCATAATTAAGAAAATGTGTTACAAGTTTGAGAAACATTAACCTGGACTGTGTATTTTATATATTCAACAACCATTTGGCCAATACCCTCCTTTTTCCAATTTTTCTGCTTTATTTGCTGGGGAAAATGGCAATCTGGGATCATTCCTAAGCAACTCTAGGCTGCCTTGCTGAAAACCTAGTGTAATAAATTCAACTATCCACAGCTATTTATGAAATAGTTTTTCTCTTAAAATTCAATGTGTTCAAAGAACTCATCTTCTCCCCAAATTCTTTTTCTATTTTTTTAAATTTCCTATTATAGTCACCAAATACAGTAATCTGAGGGTTATACTATATTATTCCTTTCTCTTTATTCCTGCCTTCCAACTGATTTCTGAGAGAAAATTATACATTTCTAAATGAAGAATGTCATCTTTCTTTAAGGAGTGCCAGCAACACTAAGTCCATCTTGTTCATGCCCGTGCAATGATCTCCCTCAGGGTTGCATGTTCCTAGTCCCTTGGAAGTTAATGTGTGCCCAGACCCAAGTGCAGAAATATTTGTTCTCATCTTTTCTTCAGTGGCACATGGAAGGTGTCACTTTAGATAACTAGTAGAGATGGCACACAGGTAGCCCCACTTTAGATAACTACTCCTTAAACTGAACCACAATGCCCCTTGCTCTATAAAACCTGTGGATTAAGCTCTAAATAGGGGTAGAGAATAGCTGTGTAGCACCTGTATCATCTGTCTACCTAATATACCGTCCTTTTAGTTTCCCTGAATAAAACTCTGTAAGTGGTGGGGTGCATGGGTGGCTCAGTCGGTTAAGCATCTGCCTTCCGCTCAGGTCATGATCCCAGGGTCCTGGAATGGAGCCCTGTGTCTGGGCTCCCTGCTCAGTGTGGAGTCTGCTTCTCCTTCTTGCTAGACCCCTCCTCTGCCCACTGTGTTCTCTTTCTCTCTCAAGTAAATGAATAAAATCCTAAAACAAACAAACAAACAAACAAACAAAGCCCCTGTGTAAATGGTATGGAGTAGCTTGCTTTGTTTTTTTGGTCTCAAGGTGCCTTCTCAGTCTGGGGGATGTTTTACTATACCTCCTCCACATTCTCACACTTGTCCAATATGCAATTGTTTCATGTTCATGTTCTTATCATTTGTGACTTATATTAATGTGGAATGCCATTAAAATTGGCTTTCTTGCCTGCAGTTATTTCACTGCCAATTCATTTCTAGGCAGTAAATCTGGCCATGCTACTACCCTCCTTAAAACCCTTAAATCTGGAATCCAAATCCACAGCAGTGAAAATAATGCTCTTTAATGTGTCAGGTTCTTTTCTTGCCATGACTCCTACTCTGTTTCAGTGATACTAAACTCGATTTCTCTCATATCAATCACTTTACATGCTCTGCTCCCTGTTCTTAGAATACCTTCTTCTTCTCTTCCCACCCTGTTTTTTTTAGCATATGACTCATTCAAAATTTAGCTCAGATACTACTTTCTCTTGGAATCTTTATATACTATCATAATATCACTTTTCCTTTATCAGTCAGTTCCTTTGCTCTTATGTACCACAGGTACACTCCTAACCCTGCATAATAATTGTGCTCATTTGTTTATCTTTCCCATCAGTGTGTAAATTTTTTAAGGTGTGGTTATCTTTTATGTCTTCACATCTGAAGCCTATGCCAATATTTAGTGTATAAAGAATAGGCCCTTAATGAAAGTTTATTACTCTTAGTTATTTAGAGTAATAAATATTAAAAATATAAGAGCATATGTCACCTAGATTATTGAAATCTTAGAGAGATGAGTCAGAAGTATCTGATCTAATGGAGGTTGGGGAATGAGTACATATAATTTTACTCATAATATTATATGAGTAGATATAATTATATAATTATAAATTCTACTCCATATAGGATAAATGTGCTATCATAAAATTTCAGACGAAATGTTAGGTAAGTTCAGTGAAAGAGGAGAGAATCTCCATTTCATGGAGACTAGAATAATTTCATGGAGAATGGTAAATGAGATAGGACTCCAAGGATAAGTAGGGTCTTGGTAACCAATGTTAAGGGTTGGGGATGTATATCATTGCAAGGTGATCAGACAAGAAATTCAGGGTATATTTCAGAAGTAGTGAATTCTCCAGTGTAGAAGAAGTCTTAAGATTTAGTAAAGAGATGATGTGGGAAAGAGGTTGAAAAAGTACTGCATAACGTTTTGGTTGGGAGACTTGCCTGTGCAGATGGGCTACTGTTCTTTATTCAGAGTACTGATGAATCTTGGAAGCTTTTAAAGCAATGGCTATGAGGGTATTTCTGCTTCATAAGAAAATCTCTTCACGAAGCAGAGATGGAGAGCTATAATGGACTAGATAGATAAAGAAGCAAGGATATTTGAGAAATAGAGAAATAGGCGGTAAATGAAGAAAATTCAAGGCAGAAAGGCAAATGGTTTTCTTGGCTGGCAAAAGTACGCAACAGAGTCAAGAAAATAACAAATCTAGAAAGACATCAAACAGACCTGACAGTGAGTTTTGGATCTCATTCGTGGGAGCTGAGGTTCACAATAACTCCGGCACCTTGTAGGAACTGGCCAGTGTATCAAGATAAAGCCTCTGGCATGGTCAGTAAAGTAGGTTCCCAGTTACTAGAAATTGAGTTATAAAGAAAGAAAATTAAGGTGCCAGACCTAGTAATGGGTTGCAGATAAAAAAATAGGAAGGGGAAGGGGGCTAAGATTCACATACCTACTGGATGTCTTGAAACTCTTACTGTGGGACCAAGGAATTCAACAGAAACTGTAGTAAACTTTATAGACTATAGATAGTTCCAACTACAAAGGGGTTCAAGATGTTATTAAATATATTGGAATGTTTTATTCTATGAATAAAGATTTGTTCTCTTTAATTCTGCCATTACCTAACAAAAGTCATCTTGATAAAAAAAAGTACTATAAGTTTGTTCTAAGAAGTAATGATAAATCACATATCCAATGAGTGTGTTGCTTAAAAGTGATTTTTAAGATTATAGTTGATAAGTCACTGAATTCATTTCATAATAACCATTTTTTAATCAGTATTCTCCAGTCACCTACTGCTCAACATAAACCTAATGACTTGAAACAGTCCTTTACTGTTTGAACTCCTCTATTGCAATTAGATTCATTTATACACCAAGACATGGTGAGCATGCATGACATCAAATGCATGCCACATATATTTTCACTATAGGAATGTTACCTGATTTTTGAAATTCTATTTCTTGTAAAATATCCTTTACAAGGTGCATTAATGTTCACATAACTTTTTCTGGTCACCTTACACCTAGCGGTTAGTTAATTCACACTCTGAAACTATATTGGAAACACATATCCCATTGTTTTACATTATGATATTTAAATATATATTTATATAACATAAATATATATATTTACACAGTGTATGTATACATATATATTTTTCCCAACATTAATAAATGCTCATGGCTATATTCCCTCCTGCATAATCGTAATATAAAACATTCAGTCAACTCCTCCCCATTTGGCCTGAGACAAAAAATGAGAAGCTTTCTATTATTACCACTTTACCTCTTTCTAGAATTTCCTATAAATGGAATTATAGATTATACAGAATATAATCTTTCAGTTGGTATGTTTTGAAGTTCATTCACATCTTGCACACCTCAGTATTCCCATCCATACACAAAAAATGGAACTTAACTTACATCTTATACCTGTGCAAAAATTAACTCTAAATGAGTCATAGATGTATAAGATTGTGAAACTATAATTTTTATAAGAAAACATAGAAAAGAAAACATAATTTGATCTAAGTACAAATCAAGAGTTTTTAATCAGGATTACCAGGAGAATGAAATGACAATGTCTACAATGGGGGATATTTGAAAAAAATATATTGTCTAAACCATTGTATCAAGAATCTATTAAGGACTTTCAATACTCAACAATACAAAAATTTAGAAAAACCTTAAATGAGAAAAGAACTTTAATAGATACCTCACCAAAAGGATGGCTATTAAGCCCATGAAACTGTATTCAACATTGTTAGCCATTAAGAAGTTGATATGAAAGCCATAATGAGCTACCAATACACACTTGTTGGAATGGTTGAAATAAAAAAATACTGATAATACCAAGTGCTGATGAGAAAGTGGAGCACCTGGAACTCCCATGTATGGCTGGAAAGAATGCAAAGTGGGATAACAAAACTGGAAAATGGGTTTGCTTTCTCATAAATTTAAAAGTACCCTTGTCATGAAGGATAGATCCGTTGTGCCTGGCTTCTCTTGCTCAATATCTGGGAGTCATTGATGTTGAAAGTATCAGAAGTATGTTCTTTTTTATTATTGAGAAGTATTCCATTTTTTTTATTATTATTTATTTATTTCACAGAGGGAGAGAGATCACAAGGAGGCAGAGAGGCAGGCAGAGAGAGAGGGGGAAGCAGGCTCCCCGCTGAGCAGAGAGCCCGATGTGGGCCTCGATCCCAGGACCCTGAGATCATGACCTGAGCCGAAAGCAGAGGCTTTAACCCACTGAGCCACCCAGGCGCCCGAAGTATTCCATTGAGTGAATGCAGTACAGCTTGTTCACCATCTGCTGTTGATTGACATTTGGGTTATTTTCAGTTTGAGGTTATTATGAATAAAGCTGATAAATGCATTAAAAATAAACAAATAAATAAAAATACACTTGTCATGTGAACCAGCAGTCTCAGTCCTGTGTATTTACCCTAGGGAAATAAAAAACTTGTGTTTAATAAAATTGTACGGGCAAATGTTTATAGAAGCTTTATTCATAATTGCCACAAACTAAAACAATCCAAATATTCTTCAACAAATAATGGATAAACACACTCTGCTACATCTATACAATAAAATACTATCCAGAAATGTGACCAAAAAAATTGAGTATTGATACACTCACAATTTGGATGAACCTCAAAGGCATTTTTTTTGAGTGAAAGAAGATGGTCTCAAAAGGGTACATACAATATAATTCCATACATATGACATTCTTAGAAAGACAATGGAAACTAAATGATGGAAAAATGCTCGGTAGTTTCAGGGAATGGGGACAGAGGAAGGTATGGTGATAAAAATCAAAGCAGTGAGAAGTTTTTATTTATTTAATAACTGATCTATATCCTGATTAATGTCAGAGTAAATAAACCAACACATGTATTAAACACCAATAGGAGAAAAAGGTGGTTTTACTGTATGATAATATAAGAAATACAAATTTTAAAAGTACATGAGGGGCACCTGGGTGGTTCAGTTGGTTAAGTGTCCAACTCTTGGTATTGGCTCAGTCATGATCGCATGAATGCATGCGATCATGATGCATCATGAAATCGAGCCCCACATTGTGCTCTGTGCTTAGAGGGAGTCTCCTTGGAGATCTTCTCCCTCTGCCCCCACCCTCCACACACATGCCACGTGCTTTCTCTCTCAAAAAAATAAATCTTAAAAAAAGTATGTGTGAAATTTAAGGTTATTTTTCAAACATCCATGTTATAAAATAACATGGTTATTAGTGATACCATTTAAGTGTTTAATAGAAGTTGAGGAAAATTGATTAAGATACTTCCGCATTCAAGATACATGTGAGTTGTCTGTATCATTTGTTAATTTAATGCAGAAATTCAATATAAAAATAAAAAAACTAGAAGAATTCTTAGTGTTTATAACTCCAGATCTTTAATAAGCATATTTAATACTGTGTAGCATATCCTTTGTGTAATTAGGAAAACCATCTCACTTTTATGAGGTTTGTTGTTAGTATCTAACCTAGTAGTCCTTTGGTAAAATGATCTTTGATCTTTTGTATGTATGTTTTTGTTCTAGACTTGTAAGAATTTCCCTAGGGATATGAATATTAAAACACCAATTTACTGGCTTCTAGTTTGTGATTCTAGCTACAGGTACCTGAGATGAAGTGAATTTAGATTAAAGTCAGAGCTTGCTTCACAACCTGGTACATAGATAATGATTTTGCCGTAGTACACATAATTGTCTCCTAATGGGTATTATTAAGTCAAATATAAATAAATGTCTCATTCACATACTATAATTTCCAGAATATAGTATCACCCCATCCATAAAATACATCTCATTAGTACTCCTACTATTTCATCTCATAGTAAGAGTTTCTTTTTTATTCTTAAAATTAATAAAATGGAAAGAAAAGGCATAATTATTTTTTGTATAGTCAGTCAAGAGAATAGTACCAAGAAATTTTCACATTTTCTTATATAATTAGATATTTTGTCAATAATAAGAATTTAAAATATGAATGAGAACATGAATAAATTTGCAACAAGTTTCATAAGAGGAAGAGAAATAAGACCAAGGTAAGGAGCTATACGAACAATACTGTGTGAAACCAGCATCAATTCATCTCACAGCTCGAGATAGCAGGCCCAAATGTAGAATTCTTTCAGTGATGATGCCAGTGTAATTATACAATCAGTTATGGATAACTGCAGAATTCAGTACAATGTCATAGACTGAAGGAAAAATTTTTATTTATTTTATTTTTATTTATGTATTTTTAAATAATGTATTTATTTGTCAGAGAGAGAGAGTGAGAGAGAGGGAACACACTAGCAGGGGGAGTGGCAGGTAGAGGGAAAAGCAGACTCCCCACTGAGCAGGGAGCCCAATGAGGAACTCCATCCCAGGACCCTGGGATCATGACCTGAGCAGAAGGCAGCTGCCCAACTGTCTGAGCCACCCAGGTGTCCCTGAAAGAACAATTTTTAAAATGTTCTTAAGCATTTGGATTATATTTCTCTTTTTGCTTTACAAATATTTATTTACCAGTGTGATGTAGTGCTTAATAAAAATGGTTTCTAGTAACACACTGCTTGTGATTCAAATACTAATGCCACCAACTATTAGCAAAATAACCTTGTTCATGTGACTTAACTTTCCTGTGCCTCAATTTCCTCATCTTCAAAATGGGAACAGTAACAGTATTTTGCTCCTGGGTTGTAATGAGAAAAAGGAATAATTCACATATATTATCATTGTCTGAGGCATAAGTAATCAGTACATATACTTGCATACTATTAGACTCTATGAAATACCTTTAGATATATAAGTGATTAAAGAAGATGTGAACTTAGCAAAGTTAGGAACTACAGTGAAAAGATTCTTTGAAATAGTCACTTCATGTAATATTTGAATGATAAAATATCTAGTTCATTTCATTTCTGGTTTGTCAAAGTTGCAAGGGATAATTGCTTTTATCCTAATAATGAGAACAAGCTGGATAAGCAAGAAATTATGTTTCTTTTTAAAAAATGTATCAGAGAGGACCACAGGGGAAGGGAAGGAAAACTGAATGGTAAGAAATCAGAGAGGAAGACAAACCATGGGAGGCTCTGGACTTCCAGAACCAAAATGAGGGTTACAGGAGGGGAGTGTGTGGGGGATGGGGTAAGCAGGTGATGGATATTAAGGAGGGCACCTGTGATGATGAGCACTGGGTGTTATACACAACTAACAAATCATTGAACACAACATCAACTAATGATGTACTATATGCCAGCTAATTGAACATAATAATCAAAACATAAAAATAATAAATAATAAATTAAATTTAAAAAATGGAAAAAATAGAGAATTGGGTCAGGAAGAAACCAAAATGAACAAAATTCCAGGGAGAAGCAAGTCTTTCCTAAAACAGAAGAGATCCTCAATTGCTCTTATCCTCACAGAATAACAGGAGAAGGATAACTTTTTTTATAGATGGAAGTAAGGAGAAAGTAGCTAAACTTTTTTTCCCCCCTAGGAATTCACATTTTATTTTATTTTATTTATTTATTTTATTTTTCAGTGTTCCAAGATTCATTGTTTATGCACCACACCCAGTGCTCCATGCAATATGTGTCCTCCTTAATACCCACCACCAGGCTTACCCACACCCCACCTCTCTCACTCCAAAACCCTTAGTTTGTTTCTCATAGTCCACAGTCTCTCATGCTTTGTCTCCCCCTCCAATTTACCCCAATTCACTTTTCTTTTCCTTCCCCTAATGTCCTCCATGTTATTCCTTATGCTCCACAAGTAAGTGAAACCAGATGATAATTGACTTTGTCTGCTTTACTTATTTCACTCAGCATAATCTCCTCCAGTCCTATCCATGTTGATACAAAAGTTGGGTATTCATCCTTTCTGAGTAATATTCCATTGTACGTATGGACAATATCTTCTTTATCCATTCACCTGTTGAAGAGTATCTCGGCTCTTGGCACAGTTTGGTTATTGTGGACATTGCTGCTATGAAAATTGGGGTACATATGGCCCATCTTTTCACTACATCTGTATCTTTGGGGTAAATTGCTGGGTCATAGGGTAGCTCTATTTTTAATTTTTTGGGGAATCTCCACACTGTTTTCCAAAGTGGCTGTACCAACTTGCATTCCCACCAATAGTATAAGAGGGTTCCCCTTTCTCCACATCCTCTCCAACACTTGTTGTTTCCTGTCCTGTTAATTTTAGCTGTTCTGACTGGTGTAAGGTGGTATCTCAATGTGGTTTTGATTTGAATTTCCCTGATGGCTAGTGATGAACATTTTTTCATGTGTCTGTTAGCCATTTGTATGTCTTATTTGGAGAAGTGTCTGTTCATGTCTTCTGCCCATTTTTTGACATGATTCTCTGTTTTTTGGAAGTTGAGTTTGAGGAGTTCTTTATAGATCTTAGATAATAGCCCTTTGTCTGTTGTGTCATTTGTGAATATCTTCTCCCATTCCGTGGGTTGCCTCTTTGTTTTATTGACTGTTTCCTTTGCTGGGCAGAAGCTTTTTATCTTGATGAAGTCTCAAAAGTTCATTTTCACTTTTGTTTCCTTTGCCTTTAGAGACATGTCTTGAGAAAAGTTGCTATGGCCAATGTCAAAGAAGTTACTGCCTATGTTCTCCTCTAGGATTTTGATAGATTCCTGCCTCACATTGAGGTCTTTCATCCATTTTGTGTTTATCTTTGTGTATGGTATAGGAGAATGGTCGCATTTCATTCTTCTATACATAACCAGCTAAACTTTTAACAACATTTTCCTGCCATGTATGGGTTGGCAGGACCAATTAGAATCCAAAGAATTTCTAGCATTAAAGCATGTCTACACCTACCTAGCAATGTTAGAATATGGGTCTTCTGCTGAGTGTGGGTAGTAGTATTCTATATAAAGTCTGGGGCTAGGGTGAAAGAACCAAGAAAAAGTCTTCTAAGGTTATTAATGGAGTGCATAGAAGGCTACCAAAAAATTGAGGTGGGCAGAAGAGCTGAGAAAAATCTTTCATAGGTACCCTAGCTTTCATTAGGTGCAAAGGCTACAAGTTGGGCAACAGCAAAGACACCCAGAGATCTCTGCAGACACACAGAGGATAATGAAATAAAGGGACTCCCATGAAACCTGAAAAACTAGCAGATGTGGTCTAGAGTGGGGAGTGAGGAGAAGGAAGAGAAGGAATAGGCAGGGGAGCAAGGAAGGGTGGAGGGGCAGAGAGACAGGAAGTGAAAGATCCCAAGAGCTCCCCAAATTTAAAAAGCTGGTGACTTGGCTTTAACATAATGAGAACACCTCTTTCTCACCCATGCCCAGAGCCTAAAACTCAATGGAGGGTCAATTCTGACTTTAGTCTCAAAATAGTACCAATAATTGAAGAATTGAGTCTGAGTAATAATTCAACAAATACTTGCTCAGTTAAATCACAGATTAGATTGACTCTTAATATTGTAATAGAATGTGCATTTTTCTGGGGTTGAATATTATTTATTTTTATTTGTCTTTTAAACTTAGGGCCCAACATAAAACAAAAAATTGTAACATATGAAGAAGCAAAGAAATGTGATCCATGTTCAAGAAGAGAAGCAAGCCAGGTGTTTCCCAGATATTGTAGCATCAAACCAGGACTTTAACTGTAATAACTATGTTAAATAAAACATGGAAAAATGCATGAACAAAAGGGGGAATTTTTAGTATATATATTACAAATTGGGGTAACACAGTTATAACTTGGCAGAATTTCCAATGCCATATGTCACCAAAACACATTGTATTTATTTTTATACCAATGTATACTCATAAAGTTAAAACCAAGAAGAAGGGTGGACTTCAAATGCTGCATTTTTAAGGCATAGTGAAGTATGGATTATTTTGTACCAAATTAGATAGAAAATCATTGTTTATTATGCAATGACTATGCTTAAAGAATACATTTTGACAGTAGATTCAGCACTCATTGCAATGTTCCCTACTCACAGACAAGCAATGTTCAGAAAAATTAGAGCTTTTAAAACAGTATAACTCATCACAGCAGAATTTCTTCACAAAAACAAAAAAAATGTGGCTACAATCAAAATAAATTTCCAATTGTTTCACTTACAGCTAAGAAAAAGCATTTACCAATGGTGAGCTAGTTAAATCATATTTGATTGCAGCAGCTGAAGAAAAGTGTTTAGAGAAAAACTTTAAAGATGATTAGCCTTCAGCATAAACAGTTGCATGAAGAGTTGAGGAATTGAAAGCAACATCAATAATCAATTTGCTCTATTTTTAACAAGGAAAATAACTTCAAGTTTTTCTTCTTTGCTCTTGATGAGTTTCTGGATATTACTGACACTCCTCTGTAGTTGTTTATTCATGAGTCGATATCAAGATTGAAGTGACTGAAGAATTTGCCACTAAGAATGGTGTGCATGGAACAATAAGTAAGGATATGTTTTTAAGAAGTTGAGAAAGCGCTAATGTAGTACAACCTTAAGCAGATTCTATGGGGTACAACTGATAGTGATAAAAATATATATGGAGCAGAAAAAGAATTATTCAGACCAATTTACAAAATTTATGAAAATGCGAGATGCTTACAGCCTATGATTTTCCATTTTATTATTCATCAGCAGGTACTTTGAGGAAAATACCTGAATTTATTATGTTTTATTGAATCGGTAGTGTCGACAGTGAACTTCATTGCCTCTCATAAACCCAGTCACCCAATTAGAGTGAATTAGAATTGGTTATTAGAAGCTGGTTATTCCAACTTGCCATACCGCACAGTAGTTCAGTGATTTCGCAGTGGTAAAGTTTCATTAGGGTATTTCATTAGGGTAGCAGACTTGCACTGAAATTTTTCTGGAAGGGAAGAACTTCCTCCAATCACTATTATCAGACACTAAATAGCATGAATTAACTTTCTCTACAGACTTGAGAGACATAATGTTTCATAATGAGTTCAGCCTAAAATTACAAGGCAAATAGTACTTTAAATGTGAAACTTAAACTTGGTAAAGCCACACTGCTGACAACTAACATTTGAATCACGAGTAATGTCAAGCTACTTTATACATTTTGTGTTCTGTCAAAAATTAAAACAAGAAACAGGATCCTCATTCCATCGAAATTTTGTATCAGATTTTCCAAACTCAAACTACATCTCCAGCAGTGTATGTCAAAGCTCAGTGTAAGCACAGAGAAAATTCTCACATCTTCAAATCTATTTGTTTATGTAATTGAGGGGCTCCCACCTAGCTTTCACTTGGAAGTGACGATCTGCCATGTAGTGATATGCTTCAAGGCAAATTTCAAGAACAGAATCTAGTACAATTCCATAAATGTCTTCTAAGAGTAATATGTTCAATTAAAAGCCTTTGCCTATTGACTATTTGGCAGGCTCTATGTAAAAAGACATTTTCTTTCTATTTTTAAAGATTTATTTACTTTAGAGAATGAAAGTGGGTACACAAGAGTGGGGAGGGGCAGAGGGAGAGGGAGAGAGAATCTTAAGCAGGCTTCATGCAGGGTACAGGGAAGAAAACAGACACAGGGCCCAATTTCACGATGGGATTATGACTTGAGCCTAAACCAAGAGTCAGATGTTTAACGACTGAGCCACCAGGTGCCTTGTGAAAAGACATTTTCAAAGATGATGTGTGTAAAATATTACAGATTATCATTGACAGATAAACATTTGTAATGCATTTTATCAAAATCCATTGAACCCCAGGTTGTAATCCTCCTCTCCAAAATTCCATTCTTTTCATAAGTAGACCCATATAACAAAAAATTATATTCCATTATTATTATTAAATTTTACTTGCATCAGTAAAAATCTGTAAATTATTTTTTTTAGTAATATAAGTACTTACATAATCTCCTCAATTTTGTCTCTTGGACTACAAAACCAAGAATACTTAATGTCTGACCCTTTGCAGAGAATGTTTGCTCAATTCTGTGCTTGAAGGCAGGATGCTAACAGTTTCTATAGCAATGCAAAAAGATGTGACTGATCTCAAAGGTAGAAAAATTTAGGTAGTTTTTGTTGTTGTTGTTGTTGTTGTTAATTCTTAACAGCCTAAGGAAATTACAAAGTTCTGTTAAATATGTAATCAAAATGGAAGTTTCCATTGATTTACCAACTCTTAATACTTCTACCTTGTAAGTGGGGACTCAGTTTTCTACAGTGTCACTTGGTAAAGGATAATACAAAAACAACCACGTCCTAGCATTCTGAATGTTTTTATTTCAATTGAAAGAACTTGCTCTATATAAAAATTGGGCATAGTTGTTCTCATTTTCTCACTTTCCCTAACTAGAAGGCAAATTCCAGAAGATTAGGGACCTTACTTTTCTTGTCCAACCTTGTATTCTCAGTGCCTAGAACAGTCCTTGTACAGAGTAGTCCTGCAACACAAATTTGCTGAGTAAATGAACCAAAAAAAGCATGAGTTTTTTTTTTTAATTTTTAATAGAAAATCTATATGCCCACTATATTGTGAAAATGCCGTCTAACTTTCTAATTCAGGTTGTTCCGTGTTTTTACTTGGGAATCTTAGACTGACAATTACTTTTTCATTCTTGTTTGGTTTTGGACTATTGGTTAAGTGCACATAAATAAGCACTTTGAATAATTTCTGCACAATGGCTCCTTTCTAAGCACGCAGATGATTTTCTTCTTCCTCCTCCTCCCCCTGGGGTTCCTTTTTCTCTCCTGGGATAGATACTGAGTTTACCTTCTCTGAGGTAAAACTAGATTAACCAAAGCCCCCAAAATTAGATGAACCAGTTATGAAAAAAATCTATCCTAAATCATGATGCTTAAATATGTCACTGATAGAGATTTGGAATTAACAAGACCAAGGTTTAAAATGGTACTAAATAATGCTGAAAAGTAGTCTCTTTCTTGAAGCCATATGAAGATAGTATGTCTTAGCCAAAAAGTAGTGATCTAAATGGAGACAAAAATAGGAAAAGAAAACATATTAAGAATTGGTTAATGTTTAGCACTATCCACAGGATAGTGAGATAAAAGCACCCTAGTCCCTAAATGAGCGTAATCTATTGTGGAAAAGAGAGAACCTGGAAGCAATATTCATTTTCTTTGCTTGACTCATATGCTAAGTAAATATTTTGTAATTCTTTTGGCTTTATTGTGTGCCTTGATACTAAGAAGAGGGACTTCAGTTTGTGTATCAAAAAATGATGGTGAGGGCGCCTGGGTGGCTCAGTGGGTTAAAGCCTCTGCTTTCGGCTCAGGTCATGATCTCAGCGTCCTGGGATCGAGGCCCGCATCGGGCTCTCTGCTCGGCAGGGAGCCTGCTTCCTCCTCTCCTTGTCTCTCTGCCTGCCTCTGCCTCTCTGCCTACTTGTAATCTCTCTCTCTGTGTCAAATAAATAAATAAAATCTTTAAAAAAAAAATGATGGTGAATCATTTTATGATTAATTAGTTGGAATCTTATAGTGGTGACTTCTTTGAGCCTAAACTAATAAAAATGTTTCTCAACCTACAGAAACAACTCATATCCTGATCTAAGAACCACATCAAAAAAATGCCACTTTTGCAGCCTAGCATTAATCTCCTTCCATGTTTCCTTCTTTAGAAAATCAATAGACTGACACCATGTGACAGTATTAAGAAGGGTTATAATCAATGCACATGTAAATAAGTTGATTTCCAATCTGCCTTGTGAGATCAAAGATAGTTCCTAGATACCAATGTTAGTGTGGTTACTGACATAGCATTAGTGAAACATATCTGTAATGAACAAAACCTTGTGCATTGGGGACTAAAAGATCTGTATGGATCAAGTTACTTTAATGGCCAAATCATTAAAAAACAACTTTCACCAGCTGTTGGTGGTGAAACTCAAAAGAAAGGTTATTCATACAAAATGCAATGCCTGCTACACTGTGACTTAACTTTTATTCAAAGTATCATGCATTTGTTATTTTACTATCGTATTTCAAATACATATCAGCTTAGGCAACTTCTCTTTTTTGATGTGGTTTATAGTGTTTTATGGCAATTCAGTGTATAAATCAGGATATGGATGAAATAATGGAGCAAGAAAACTAGCTGCTTCTGTAGGCAGACTCCACAGCTAAAAACATTTCACTATTAAGTACATCTGTTTTCCTTTAGGGGTTCACAGTAAGGGACTAAATTAATAAAGGATTGATTCTAAATATTTGCACATATTTGGATATACATTTAATATTTCTCCAAGACATATTTAAGAACAGAGCGATGTCAAGTAATTAGTATCCTTTAATTTTTCATTATTTGAGAAAGATATGCCTATTTTTTCACATCATTGTTTATTTTTCATATTTTTTATTTTTTGGTCTACTTAGGAAAGCAGCTGGCATCTCAGATTTATTTCTCCCATATTGTTCTCGAAACAAAGTAAAACCAAATTGGATTCTGATTCATGCATTCATTTCCATCTTACTAAGATTCTCATTTATTTTTGGAATTACGTTACTGCTAAGCTGGACTTTGTAGACTTTGAAAGGAAGATATTCTGACAAATCTCACTAAATAAGTGACCTTTATATTATGTTCCAATTCTTACATAAACCTTCCTTATGTTGTTTAAATATGTTCGTCATTTAAAAGGAGAGAAATTGTGCACTGAAGTCTTATAAAATGTCTGGTTAACCACTTTTTCCAGTTCTTCTTAAATTTTTACTCTTCTTCTTCACCATGCTTCTGATATGACTTCCTAATCATGGATCTTTGTGCTTTGATAACAATTCCTTTTTAGTCTTCAGTGGTACTCAGATCCATTTTCTCTTTGCTCCCACTATAATGTTCCTTTAAATATATTAAGGCATCCAAATCGGCAAGGGAGAAGTAAAAATCTTGGCTTTTTTAAAGTAGTTTCAAAAGGTAACATATAATCTCACATTCATATTTCTGACATTAACAAAAATTCATAGCATAGTAGAGGAATTGAATGTAAAATGTAAAAGTTTCTGAGTGGCAAGGAAAATAGTGGCCATCAACCTTTCGACTTTACATAGAACACATAGAGCTGTTCTTGGGTTCTTTGATCAGAAACTAAAGGCTGACTTCAAAGTGCTCGCATAGTTTCATGTGTATGTAACATAAATAACTAGCTGCCTATTAAAATTTTCAGTGCCACTCAATACAAAGAGTGGTCATCAGCAAACTTGACAGAAAACTAAGTAGCAAATATTTAGGTTTTGGAACCATATGATCTCTGTCGCAACAACCCAAATATGCCATTACAGCATGAAAGCAGCCATAGGCAATATTTAAAGAAATAGGTAAAACTTTATTTACAAAAGCAAATGGCAAACTGGATTTATCCTGCTTGCAGTATTTAGCCAGTCCTGAGATAGAGTTTTTATTGTGAAATGACTGTCCAGAAAGAGACTAGACTTCCTAGAGCTGAAATTTTTTTTTATTAAACCAATTTGCATGGCCCCTGTCCAAGGCCAAGTCTCCTATATATAATAAATATATAGTATATATATTTATACATATATATACACACATTACATATACATATTATATATATATATCTACACACACACACACACACACACACACATGGGGGTGGAGAAGAGAGGGGGAAGAAGAGAGGTACAGAGGTTGGGGGTTAAATGCACTGATTAAAACTGCTGTCTCTTTCAATAGTGAGTTGACTTCACCCTTTTCATAGTGTTGGATGGTCTTTTACAGGCTATAGACATTTTTGGGTCCAAGCAAAGGAGAATTTAATTTTGATTTTATGGTATATACTTATGTGGTTTGCAGTAACTCCTATGTATTAGTCTGCATCCAATCAATAGACAGAATCCACACTGTATTAAAGGGGGAAATTTAACATAAAGAGATTTTAAGCTACAAAATAGGACAGTAAACATGAAAACATTAACAGAAATCCAACAGTATCCCCAGGTTGAAAGAGAGAGAACCCGCAGGATAAACTTGGAATGGGGGGTGGTCCCTTCTCAAGCTGGGTTTGGATATTTTCGGAGAAAGTGTGTTTGTAGCTCACTGGATGGTGGAGAATTTCTTCAGGTTACTTAAGTCAGAGCCAGGCCACAGTGACCACCAGGCAGGCATAAAGGAATAATTCAAGGTGCAGGCATTGTCGGCTTGTGGATGTGTGTTCAGGAGTCAAGGATGTTTCAAAGGCCTGGAGCATGTGGTGTTATTGTTGGGAGGGCTATGGAATATTAGTCATGTAGGAAAGATGGGGGTGCGGAGGGAAAGCGCAAGAGCACAGCAGTTGAAATCAGGAAATGAAACCCCTTCCCCTTTTCATGTCTTACTTGTGCCTTCTACTTAAAAAGTTTAAGAATGTGGCAGCTAGCAAAAAGATCATATGTAAAGGGTCTAGATCAGTTTTCATAGCACAGGCAATAAAGGGTCATTTTGGAGCTGAGAGGCAATAAATGGCACACTCCTGCGTGTACAAGATTTATTGTTAGATCCCTATGTAAGAATTGCTTTTGGGAGTACTCCTAATTCCCCCTTGCTGACTCATTTTGTGTCATGGATTGAAAATGTCAAGCCACAGGTCATTTTGTGGTTTATATCTGTCCTTTGGTACATGGTACCAGAAATATGTGGGTAGTGGAGGAAAAACACAACTGGAAACCTACAGACTCAGAAGCTAGTCAGATCTATTCCTCTGTTCATTAACTGTATACATTTGTAAGGTTAGGATCAATTTCTCTTGAATGTACATTTATTTTCAAAGGGTGGAATTATAAATATTTTTAGAATTGTTATGTCGAATGCAACTGGAAATGAAAAGGCTATTGAGGTTTCAGTAGATTAATTATTAAATTTAATTATTTTTTCAGGATTTTGTCCCATTTATGATGTTTTTCAGCTATTTAAAATGAGTAATGCGGAATCTCCCATTCTAAAAATACTCAAATATATACCTCGTATTCATAGTGTTTATATTCTTTTTCTTAAAATGACCTCCAAAAATTATAAAAATGTCAGGTCCCCCAAATCCTGGATCCATCCCTGCAATAAACCTGACATAATAACGAAGCTGATAATATTTTGACAAAAACAAAGCATTGATCTCTTTTGGAGAGAATTTTTCAACAAAAATTTCCTTACAAACTTTGCATAATGAAATATAGGACTATGTATTTAACTTCCCAAGAATTGTTGCTAATAAAGACAAAATGACTATTACTTATGAAATGTCTTCTATCTAGAATCCCCATATGTTGTATGAATTTGTTATCATTTTTTGCACTTTTATGCTTTAATTTTTTAAATATTAAATGGATTCTAAACATTTGAACCAACAAGGTGGTTTTTCCAAAAGATGGTAGATATTTTTCCTTTAGTTTACATAGGTCACTCTGAAGTTTTATTTTCTTTAAGGAGACTTCCAAATGAAGATTTTTACCAAGAAAGAGAGATTCAGGTAAGGAATAATCATCAAGTTTTAAAATCTAAAAAAGCATAATGGAACACAGCTTTACTTACTACTCAAGAGTGGATATAATACAGTAAAACAGATAAACAAGATAAGTGTGGGCAATGAGCAGAGGTGAAAAATAAGAGGCAAAATGTTATAAAAGCATGTTTGGGAGAAGCTCAGAAAGGAAAAGCAGAAATGTTAACAATAAGGATTGGAAGAGATGGGGAAGGAGAAGCAAATATGTTCACTTCAAACTGTCCATGGAATGTCTGGGTTAGGCATCTGGACCCTGTTTCCTGAGAGGGGAAAAATAATAAATCACTCAACTATGTTATGTTTTTATTTTATTCCAGCCTAGGAGATGAGCCACAGAGTCATAAAAAAACTAAAATGTCATTAGCTAATACAAACATTTCACTCAGTTTAAAAGGACTTGCTGAGAAAACTAACACAAAATGTGCTGCACAATATAGAAGACAGTTTAACATGTTTTAGAGAACACAAATATTACATTGATGTGGTTGGCAGAATAATGTCTCCCTCAAAAGGTGTACATACCCTCATCTCCAGAACCGGAGTCTGTTAAGTTAAATGGACGAGAGGAATTAAGGCTGCAGGTGGAATTAAATCTGTTAATCAGCTGACCTTGAGGGCAGGAGAGTGTCCTGAATTGTCCAGGTGGGCCCAATAACCACAATAGTCCTTATAAGTTGAAAAGGAAGGCAGATGAGGAAGAGCCAGAGAGACGTAACATGGGAAGGACTTAGCCTAAGGGACTGGAGGAAGATGGAGGAAGTTGTCATGGTGCCAAAGAAAGCAAGCAGGCTGGGAAAGGCAAGGACTCTCAAGGGTGTACCCCAGAGCCTCCAGAAGGAATGCAGCCCTGATAACACCTTGCTTTTAGTCCAGTGAGACCCACACCAGATGTCTGACCTCCAGAACTGTAAGGTTACAAATGTGTGCTATGTTAAGCTGCTAAGTTTGTGGTAGTGGTGCTGCATTGTAGTTGCTCTTCTATGCATTACGTGACATTTGATTTTAGTTGATTACTAAACTAGTCATGCAGTAAGCTTCGTGAAGACAGATTTTATTCCCTTCTCCTTTCATATTTTCCATAGCATTTTTGGAGAGCAGGAAAATAATAAGTGCTTGCTTAATTAACAATAGGTAAATAAAAGTACAATTTCCCTGTCCTTATTAGTGAGCTCAACAGATAGTTTCTAGTCTTTCTGCACACCAAAACAAAGGCATGTGATCAGGTATCCCTAGAGATCCCATTCAACTCAACCTGAGAACATTACTTTCTTTTATGATTCAAATTGAGAGAAAGGAGATCAGAATATTAAAAGAGTTTTTATACATATCTCATTATTCCCGCAGCTCTTCTTTAAGATGATACTTCCAAAAGTTAGTTTTTCTTTTACTTTTTTCCTATAATTTAAAGAATGAGCTGAGAGACAACACAAAATAGATTCAAAACCCTTTATTGATTATAAATGTGGGCATTTGAAATGTAACCCTAAAACTTACTCGATAAAGTGAATTGCATAGAGACCCTATATTTTGTTAGGTTCATTGTTGTACATTTTATTAAAGAATTACTGTCTTCTTGAGACAAGTATCTGAAGGAATCTATAAAAAGGCCTTTCATAACTGACTCTCCCTTTCTTCAACTTTCACAGCATTTTTACACAGGAATAGTTTTGAATTAATTCATTTTCAGGATTGCAAATATAAATGTTTTTCATTATGTCTACAGAAAATATCCTCTATTATAAACATGCCAATGTAAGTTTTTCATCAATGTCTTCAAAGCATTTCACGATGCCTGTTCCAAGTTTATGCTGGTATTTGGCATCCTGGAGACAAGTTGAAGACAAGCTTAATCTGTTTTTAATATGAACATCTCTCACACTTTAGTGAAATGTCCAAACACTCTTTGCACATTTTTTTTTGTCTTACATAGTACAAACCGAGTATATAAAAGAGCATAGCACAGTTCCACTGACATTCATGGGTGGCGATAATTTTAGACGATTTTATGTGTCAAACGCAAAGCAGAAAGTGAAGCAGAACAAGAAGCCTTAAAAATCATTGCCTTCTCAAAGGTCATCAAGAGGAGAGGTACAAAGACTAAGAGCTGCCAGTTTAAGCTGGTCTACTTTGATGCTTGAGTGCTATGAAATTTAATTTTTGAATTATTCAATGGTATTGTCTCTACTTGCTTGTATTAAATTATTTAATGCTCTTAAGTAGTTTAGGGTTGGATAGATTAAAGGTAGGCTAGTACTTATCTACTAAGTTATTTTTACTAAAAATCAGAAAGTGTAATAACACTAATGATAGTAATAACAGCAATGACAACAAAATAGCTGAGACTGGCACTGTTCTAAATGTTAAATTGTTTAATTAACTATTATCATCTACTAGCAAAGAAAGGAGGGAATATATCTAGATATATATCTGTAATATTCTCACTGCCACTCATATCATAAACATAATCTTGGGTAGTTGGCACCAATGATGAAATCAAAAGTCCAAATTGTATCATTAAAATTAGTGACCCAATTGAAATAGCTTCATTGGACATGTTTACATAAAAAGCAGACAATGGAAGATACAGAGCACTACAAGATGCCTTTGATGTTGGCATAACTGAACTATCTCTTCCAGAATTGTTTGTGATTCTGTATTGCTTATGCAGTGGAAAGTTAATGGAACTGAAAGGTCTATGTTACTCTTCTGGTTGTGCCATTGATACCTTTTGTTTTAATCCAAGGTAGAAATAAATAGCCATTTACTTAATAATGTGTGCAGATTTTCAGATTAGATTTTGTTTTAATAAGGAGGCTATGTCTTTTATTCTTGTCATTATAACTTTCTGTTTTGAAATAATTTCAGACATAAAAAAACGGTTCCCCAAAAGCTGTGAATAGTTTTTATATACCCTTCGCCCAGATTCTCTGAATGTTGACATTTTAAATTACCATAGCAAATTACCAAAACTAGGAAGTTAACTTAAAAAAATACCATTAGCGGGCGCCTGGGTGGCTCAGTGGGTTAAAGCCGCTGCCTTCGGCTCAGGTCATGATCCCAGGGTCCTGGGATCGAGGCCCACATCGGGCTTTCTGCTCGGCAGGGAGCCTGCTTCCTCCTCTCTCCTCTCTCTCTGCCTGCCTCTTTGCCTACTTGTAATCTCTCTGTGTCAAATGAATAAATAAAATCTTTAAAAAAAAAAATACCATTAGCTAATCTACATATCTTATTCAAATTTCAACAATTGTCCCACCAATGTCCTTTTACCGGTCCACTAACCCACACTGCATATTTTGTCCTATGTCCTAATGTCCTCCAATCTGGAACAGTTGCTCACCTTTCTTTGCCCTTCAGAACTTGATACTTTGGTAGAGTTATTTTATAAAACGTCAGTTGGAGTTTGCTGGATGTTTCTTCTAGATTCAATTCAGGTTATGAATTTTTTTAAGATTTTATTTATTTATTTGACAGAGAGAGAGAGATCACAAGTAGGTAGAGAGGCAGGAAGAGAGAGAGGAGGAAGCCGACTCCCTGCCGAGCAGGGAGCCCGTCGCGCGGCTCGATCCCAGGACCCTGAGATCATGACCTGAGACGAAGCCAGAGGCTTTAACCCACTGAGCCACCCAGGTGCCCCCAGGTTATGAATTTTTGCCAAAAATACCACAAAGGTGATGTATCCTTCTCAATTCATCATATCTGGAAGTTTGTTTTCTTTACCTATAGACATGTCAACAAATTTTATTGTCATTTATTAACTCTAACCTTAATCCCAAATATGTCATTTTTATTTATTTTAAAGATTTATTTATTTCTTTTAGAGAGAGAGAGAGAGAGAATGCAGGGGGGAGGGACAGAGACAGGGGGAGAGGGAGACAGGGAGGGGTGGAGGATGGGCAGAGTGAAGGAGAGTCTCCAGCAACTCCCCGCTGAGTGAGGAGCCTGATGCAGGGCTTGATCCCAAGACCCTGAGATCACCACCAGATCTGAAATCAAGTCCGATGCTTAACCAGCTGAGCCACCCAGGGCCCCCTATGTTGTCATTTTTAAAATTTGCACCAGGCTAATAAGTAAGAATAGGTTTATCAGTGTTGTTTAATTTACATGTCTCTAGTACAAGTTAACTTCAACATTTATATATTTTAAGGCACATTTTTATAAAGTTTTTGTTTTGTTTTGTTTTTGCTTTTCAGAATTGTCTGCCCATGGTTTTATTCCCATTTCTCTATTGGATATTTGGTCTTTTATTTCTTGATTTATAGGAATATTTTATGCATTAGGGATATAAGCCTTTGTCCATGGTGTACACTGTAAATATGCTCTCCCAGTTGTCAGTTATCTTTTAATATTTATGCTTTTTGGGGGGCTATGCAACTTTTATATTGAAAAATTTGGCCTCCCCCCATTGTAGATTTTCTATTTCAGAGTTTTCTTTGCCACTCTCTCATGTTTCCTTATCCATTAGAAACTGTAGTAATCACTTTCTCTGACTCAATAAGCTTTCATGGGTTTTATAGAGATTACATTGCATTTGTAAATTCACCTAAGGAGGACTGACATTTTATGTTGTAGAATTGTCCTATCCAAAAAGAGGGGATGTCTTTTCCATTTGTTCAGTCTACTTCTTTGTCTTTCGGGGGAGTTTCATAGTTTTCTTTGTAAAGGTTTTGTGGATGTCTTCTTAAATTTATTCCTAAGTATTTAATTTTCTTTTTTACTATTATAAACAATAATTTCTCTGTTATTTTTTGTGTGTATGAAGGCTATTTATGTGAATTTTATAGTGGGCTATTTTATTGAATTTTTTATTGTTTGAATTAGTTTTACTTGTTCCCCGGGGCTTTTTGGATGTAATAGCATACTTACAAACAGTATTTTTGATTTTATATATCTTTTTTATTTTTAATACCGCTAATGCTTCTAATATAATTGTTTTGTCTAACTTTATTGGCAATTACCATCAGTATAATATTGAATATTAATGAGGATACTGAACATCTTTGCTTTATTCTAAATCTCTGTGAAAAGGCTTCCTGTCTTTCTCATTAAGTATGTTACTGCCTTTTCAAATACAGCACCTGTGCATGCATGCATGTGTGTCTCTCTCTATATCTATTTCATTATATTGTCGAGTCCAATATTCCTGACAGTTTTTAACCATTATTACATGTGAATATTGGCAGATTTTTGTCCACATCTGGGAGATAATCAGATTTTTTATTAGATCTATTAATATGGTGTATAGTATTAAAGGATTTCCTATATTGAGCTAGACTTGTATTTCTGGAATAAATTCCATTAGGTCATGATTTATTAGTGTACTGAAGCAGTGTTGGATTCTGCTTTCAAATATTTATTATTTTTGAATCAATATCCATCAGTAATTTTTTTACTTTTGAGCAAGATGGAGTAAAGAAGATTGATTTTTCACCTTCTTGAAAAAAAAAACTAGGAAGTTGCCCAAAATACATGAAACAATGGTTTTCAAGGTATTGGACATCATCCAACAAATGATACTGGGCCTTGAGAGATATGAAACAAGTCCAGTGAGCCCTGTGAATGTCCAAGAATACTGCCAGGAGGATACTCCAAGGTCAATGGCACTGAAGGGGAATCCAGCAGATTTTGGGCAGTGGATACTCTTTCCACCCTCACTCAACTCCCTTGGGGAAGGTTTCTCAAGGTTCTCCCCACTTCTCTGTAGGGTGTGGTGAGGTTCTTGGAGGAAATGCCTCCAAGAGCATGAAAAATCCTTTTTTTTTTGTGACCCTCCCCCAGGATCTTCACGCTCTTAGAATATCCTTCATTTTGCCTTTTAAGTTGGTTATAAAGACTTAACTGAATCTTCTCACTAGCTTACCTGGCATTTGATGACATCTGCCCCAGGTAGGCAAGTGCTCAAGTCCTGTTTCTCTCTGCAGGTGCTTTTTTTTGGTCCAAATTTTAGGTTACTGGTTTGCTGAATGAATTTATTTCTCTGATGGGCTGAAGAAAAATCATTAATTGTTCAGCATTTATTCCTATTATAAGGGTGAGAGTGATGATCTTTTCAGCTTTCTACACCTTCAAAATGAAATGGGAAGTCCAGAGAAAACTATTTTAACAGAAATTTATGTGTATACATTCCATAAATATGGTATAAACTGTAAAAAATGGATTCAAAGTTTTGGTATGGACTCTAGTTATGCTAACTAAAATATATTTGATTATATATAACAATGGATCCAAGACTGCTAATTCTGTTTCTTCCCTCTGCCCTTTCCCTGTAAAGTTCCCTTCATTAATAAGTCCTCTTTCTCCAGGGGTGCCTGGGTTGCTCAAGTTAAGCATCTGCCTTCAGCTCAGGTCATGATCTCAGGGTCTTGAGATTGAGCCCCACATTGGGCTCCCTGCACAGCTGGGAGCCTGCTTCTCCCTCTCCCTCTGCCACTTCCACTGCTTGTGCACTCTCTCTCTCTCTGTGTCAAATAAATAAATAAGATCCTTTAAAAAAATAAAACCTCTTTCTCCACATACCATTATTGTGAAATACTGCACCATTTCTGGCAACACAAATGCAGTGGTTACTCAACCAATATTTCATACTCCTGCCTTGCCTCTAATATTTGCAATCCTTTTTTCTCAAATTAACTCTGAGTATCAGAATTCTCTATTCTTAAGTTTTCCCTCTGCTCCCTCTTATGCTTGAAATGCATAACCCTAGTATTTTCCAGACCTCAACTTTTCTAGAAGGTATTCATATCAACTGAAGATAATTAATAATCATTTTTAATGATTTTGTGTTAGTTGAGGAACATCTTTAAAGGATAAAATTAAATAGAACAGATCTCATTCATGACTCCTTATAATATTGTGATCTGAATTGTTCTCTAGGTGTAATTGGTCCAAATTAAAATTCCGCTACTTAACAGTTTCATTATACTGAGCAACTCACTTCAACATTTTCACCTCTGTAAATCTGATTCCTTACTTAGTTATTTCAAAATGAACATTGCAAAAACAATTGCAATTCTAAGCTTCTATGATTCTTATTAGATATCTATAAATTCTGTACAAAATTACTGTATTGCAGGTGAAGTTTTATTTCAAACAATGGAGTTCAATGATTAAACTCTTTTAGTGGATGATAATTTCAAAATGCCAGAAATGTTAATATGTAGTTATCTATTAAGTACTACATAGAAATAATCCTGTGAAAAGATATAACTCCTTATTTCATATTAGTTTCTGACCTCCTCAATGTGAGAGCTTACTGGTAGAAGCTTCCTACAGTTTAAGACTTAAAGTGGATAAATCATAATAATTAGCAGGATAGATGTTAAAACAGGGTCCCTGTCAAGAAAGGAAGTGGTACTATAGAGAAACTTGGAACAGAGAGATGGTGACAGAAGAGTCCTTTCTCAGGTGGGCAGATATTGAAAGATTAGGGAAGAAAAAGATAAACTTGCCTTTTTTATAACTTTGCCTAAAATTAGTTCAGCTTAATGGTCTGTGACATATACATTTTTGCAATTTTTAAATGTGTTACCCTAAAGTGGAATATGAATATGCATGATTTCCTTTGAACCTACACTCCAATTTTCCTTCCTATTCACAAGTAGCTCTTTTCTTGCAATTACAGTTTTGTTCTTCCCAGGACAGTTCTCTGATTTCAATCTTAACCAGTTTTCTCTGCTTCTACTTCTAATCATGGGTATTTATGGCTTCAGGCCAGGACATTCTGAGTCTAGTGACAATGCACATATTTTCCTCATTATCATAGTAAAACTTAAGGGAATTAGGAGGCTACGTAGATTTGGAAACTAGGGAGACTTACTGTATTAAATGTGGAAATGGTGGTTATATCCCATTTGGGAAAGATTCCCCTTTTTTTTAAAATTTAATTCCAGTAGAGTTAACATACAGTGTAATATTAGTTTCAGATATATAATATAGTGATTCAACAATTCTATATGTCCATTTAGGAAAGATTCTTACTACTCTTCATCATACATAGTGGCCATGGCTTTGTGGATGAATTCCCAGAAAAACCACTATGGTTAGTGGTTTAAACAAACAAACAAACAAACACATCACTTATTAGAAAATTGTCTTGAAAATGCAAATGGTTACAATGAAACTTCAACTGCAGACTTTCCTTAAAGCACATGAAAAACAGACCTCACAGGAATTTATGGGGAAACATCCTTACTTTAAATAACCATGTAAAGCCTGAAGAATTTAAGAAAGCAAGTTTTAATGCTCACTTATGGAAGTTATAAGAGATGTCACCAGTAGAAATTATAGCCTGGGAAGTAAAACAAATTGTCTCATTACATATATTTTCAGTGAACTCTAAAGTACAGAGTCAAATTTTAGAGTAAGATGTTTGAGTGGACAGAAGGAACTATAAATATTTTACTATAAAAATAAAGTATGTAATTTAGGCTTATAAATCTGAGCTAAAATCTCAAGAAATAATTATCTATGATGCCCTTAACCTCATATCAGATCTTGCTTATATTCACCATAAGAAAGAAAAATAGGAGACATAGAATTAAAACAACAGCAACAAACTTGTGTGAAAATAGCAAATTCGAATGTCATCACTATCACAAACAATAATAAAGATGAGCATAAAATTGTCTCAGAACAATTGCAAATGCAGAGAACTGAAGGAACATAGACTAATCTGTTAGGCTCTCATATCTATTTTATATAGCGGTTATTCATGATTTCCAGAAGATCTTAATGACTCATGTTTATCCATGCCTTTCTTCATGTACTAAATATTTGACCACAATTTGCCAACCACTGTGTTATATTGGACATAAAATTCTGTAAGATATATGCCAATCTCCAAAATATTTATACTTTGGGGAACATATATTTTCAAGCAATTTTATTTTTTGTGATAAATAGTAAATCTTTTGTGTGTTTGTTTTAAAGATGGAAAGGGAAACATAGGAGAAACACTTGGACTTTGGTGGAGGAGAGAAATAATAAAATAAGGCTCTTTAGAATAAATAACTTCTGTAATAACATTAGAATGATTATTTGGAGGAATAAAAAAGAAGTCATGATAGGTAAGAGCAAAAAAACAAAAACTCAAAAAGAAGGAAGTAAACAAAGTCTTAGAAATATAAAATTAAAAGCAAAGACAGGATGAATCATTTTCGGTCCATTAAAGGGGGAAAAACTTTAACAAAGAAATCTCAATCAGTCCAAGTTGTGATGCTAAATTTTCTTAACTAGGACACAGACTGCCCAATATTTAATCAAATATTATCCTGGGTGTTTCTGTGAGGGCATTTTGGATGAGCTTAACACTCAAACTGATGGACTGAATAAAGCTGATTGGATGGGGTCCACCCACATTAAGGAGAGCAATCAGTTAGAGGTCTGAGTAGAATAAAATGGCTGACCTTCCCCCCAATAAAATGCAATTCCTCCTGGCGAACTGCCTTAGAGGTGGGATATAGACTTTCTCCTGCCTTCAGACTGAAATGGAAGTATCTTTTCTTCCTGGGTCTCAAAGATGCCAACTTTGGGACTAGATATACATCAATGGCTATCTGGCTTTCCAGCTTAATGACTGCAGTTCTTGCGGACTTGTCAGTCACCATAAATGTGTGAGCCAATTCCAATAATAAATAAATAAATAAATTCAATTGATTCTGTTTCTCTGGAGAACACTGACTAATAGACAATTATTGCTAATAAAAATATATCTCTAAGTTATGGTAAATTGAAAATACAAATAATATAACACATAAATTCCAAACCTGTCTGTAGTCATGAAAATGTATCTAGGTAAATTTCATCTATTTAAAAACACAACCATATATTATCCCAAAGATAATTGAAGAGTTATGCCTAAAAGGTGGAACAACCCTTGTGGTAAAATAATTGAACAAGCTAAAATACATGGCCTCATCATGCAGCCAAGCATTTGATCTCTTTGTTCTGATTGTCTGCCCCAATAATGACACCCCTCTTGGAGCCAGTAATGGACTGTTACAGGCCAAATTGGAGAGAGTCATTGTATAAAGGGAAGTGAAAGGGAAGACCCTCTGGGTGAGATAATATTGTTTAATGCCTTCATATGCATATATATAGTTATCTAGCTGACCATGCACCAATATAGTATAAAATTTTTAAAAATTGCTGATACTTTTACGAGAGATCTTATTTTCTTTCATTTATTTGTATTTAAAATTTTTATTACATTGTATATTTTCAAAATATGTTGAAAGTAGAGGTAGAATTCATATCTCATGTCTTTGAATTGTTCATCCATTAAACCAAGTGACTTGTTTATATAAAATCTAGAAAGGGCTACATACAAAGAATTCTAATTGTTCAACTGCTAGTGATTCCCATCAGTTTTTGTTTTGTTTTGTTTTTCCTCAAGCAAAGATTGGAAAATATTCAGCTATAACTCTTAAGAAATACAACATTCAACACATAGGATAACATAGCATATATTAGCTCATGACTTCTTTCTGAAAGTGTTGTCTTAACTGTGAAGTTGACTCTATTGTCATGCAGGAGTTATTTGTGATCGTTATTATACCTCAGGGCCTGTGGATACAGTGATAGCTCACACTGCTCAGGAGGAAGCCTGAAAATGGGAGTTTTAGTGTTGAAGGGATGCTTGGGATTTTAGTTTATGGTTGATTTGTTGTTCAGTATTGTAGTTTATAGATCAATATATTTTACTATATTGCAGTAAGTCGATTTATTTGCCTATTTCATAAAATGATGTATACCAGATGTTTATTTTTAATGTGAGCATAATTTTGGAATATGTGCATCATAAAAATATACCATAAAAACAGACTGATGAGGTAACTCTAGTTAACCATGTTCATAGCTATTTTCATATTGATGAAAGCTTGTTGAAATCTTTGTTTGCTTCTATTTTTCCATCAATTAAAAAAAATTGTCACAAAGCACCATTTTTAGATGGTCTGAGGTTAACAATATGAAACAACATGGATCTCAGCTGAAGTATATGGGCCTCTTTGCCTTTGAACAACAGGGATTTATTGACTTCATTAAAGAAAAAACCCAAGCAAACAAAGAATTACATGGATTAGGATCATAGAGCTAATGCACAATTATCATATTATTTGTAGATTATGTTTTCCTTCTCTGGAGCAGAGAATCAAGTAAGTTGCTGTTTGCAGTAAAATCCACAAAAATATATGGAGCTATGTAATCAATTCTACTTTATCATTATATTAAAATATGCAGGTCATAGAAAGTATGAGTGGTTTATTTCACAATATAATTTGTTAATATTTTAGACTTCCTTTCTTACACACTTTAGTTGCTATTTATAAATATTTGCTTCTTGACTAGTATAGAATAGAAATGATTTTATAAGACTTACAGCAATTATAAGAAGAATCTATTTGGAGCCTTATATTTTAGGTTGTCCAAATCTTGCAATCAGAATGATCCTATTCTTCATCAATATACCTATCCATACGTAATAGTTTATCTTGCTCTATAATAGCGATTCATTAGAAAAGTGGCTATTGTAGAAGCAATATTTATTTATACTCCTAAGTACTTTTTCTTTTACTATCATGGTTTTGGCACTACTTAAATACCATTTCATTAAATAAGCATATATATTAATATTAGAAGCCCACACTTTCTGCAATTAGTGTTGCATTTAGTTTCTTTTTTTTTTTAAGATTTTATTTATTCATTTGACACAGAGAGAGAGATTACAAGTAGGCAGAGAAGCAGGCAGAGAGAGAGGAGAGAGGAGGAAGCAGGCTCCCTGCTGAGCAGAGAGCCCAATGTGGGCCTCAATCCCAGGACCCTGGGGTCATGACCTGAGCCGAAGGCAGCGGCTTTAACTCACTGAGCCACCCAGGCGCCCTGCATTTAGTTTCTCATATATGCAACATCATTTATCTATATCATATATAGTATGAATATATAAATTGCTTTTCCAATTTTGAGAACTAAAAATATGCTTGCTTAATATGAAGCTACTGTTTTAGAACAATAACAAATCTGTCCTTATAAATTTAAAAGAGTCATTTATAGAGACCAAGAAATATTTCCAAAATATTATATGAATAATAAATATTTCCAAGAATATACAAAGAATATTCATTTGGTGTAAAACTAAGACTCAGTCTTTAGGAATGGTTTTTCATCAGTGATCCAACCAGCTATAGATGGATTAGAAATATTTGTATTAATACTAAAGCATATCACATATTTTTCTAATATCATTATTCATAAAATATAAAATTCCCCCATAATATTGGTACAAAAGATAGTCAATCTTAGAACTTGTTATGTGAGATTTGATTAGAGTCTATATCGGTCTACTACTCCAATGACAAAGCCACTTGCTTTTTTTTCCCTGAGACCCATTTTTCCCAACTTGTATTATTTTCCCACTTCTTGGATTCTTGGAAACTATCATTAAGAAACATCTCTTTTACTCTAGCCTAGGCTTAGACTGCATTTGTAACCACTCCATGAGATGGCACATCAGTAGCACAAGTCAGAGTTGAAGATAAAAGAGTAAAGAATCATGAAGCCTACATGGGAAAATGTAGATATTATATTGAATGTAAATGCAAGTGAATTTAGTGACTAAAAATGTGCCATTAAAACTTAAGTCAAGCTCCATTGCATTATTGAAATGTTATTTTATGAAAGAGTGAATCCTATCCAGTAGAGAAGGCATTAGTTAGATTACAGTAAGATTTTAATTCGTTTGAGTAAATACATGTTCTGAACAAAAAATATAGGAGATACATTTTTTTTAAAAATGTATTGAAACCTTTTTTTAAGGCTGTCCTCAATATCTAAATTGATTTCTTGATTAATCTAAAGGCATGAAAAATAATAAAAAATAAAATTCTAACTTCCTTTTGCTGAACCCAAGACAGCTTCAATTGTGAATAAACATTTTATGTAGGAAAATGGAATTTTAATGGAATATGCCAACATCATGTATTATCTTAGTCTGATCACCTTCTCTGTGCAAGTTTTAGTGCTGAGCAATAAGATATCAAAAATTATTAGACCTAAGTAAACTAAATTAGTAGCAACATCAAATAACATAAACTAAATGCCAACATACTAGGAAAGCCAAATATTCTGAGACATTACTGAAAGAAATTCTTATTGACTAGAAAATTAGAGGTCAGAAAAACACATGTCAGGGAGAACATGATAAACTAAGGATAAAATGATTGGTTTTCATGAAGAAACTTGATCGCGGTGACATAGGTGTATATATGGCAGAGCAAGGATTCTAAAGTACATGTCTTTCATGGATGAAAAAAATAATGCATTAAAATATTCAATGATTTCCTTTAAGTTTACAAAGTGGTGGGTGATATATGTAAGCAAGAGTCTTATTTTTTCATCAAATTTTATTTGTAAATAATGTAGTTTTAGATGTCTCTAGATCCTATGCTACTATGAAAAACATGACAGGAAAGGTGACCCTTATACCTTAATGGGAGACAGAGGGAGAGAATTAAGTAAAAGTAATAGGAAATTGGAAATGATAAAACATAAAGATGAACACTGTGGGACTGTGTACATTTTCCGGACATAAGAGACTCCATTTTGAAGCTCCATTTCATTTTCCAACTAATAAACTCTTGAACTAGGCCACAAGAGGCAATTGTTTTACAAGAAGTTGCTCATAAAATTTCAACAGAGCAACTAACATTCGGATCATATGAGGATGGTAAATTAATAAAGGCATGGAAGGGATAGTTTCATTTGATAGCACCAACAAAATAAGAAGAGAGTAATCAGAAACAGCTCAACTGGTCAGCACAAAGTTGGTAGCTGTTTTCTCTTCTCTTCTTTATCTAAGTCATGTAAATTGCCCCTTCTTCCTTTCTCATATGAACCCCAGCTTTACTCAAAGAAACAGGACACTTTTCTGGGTATTTCAGAATCTGTGCTTCCCAAATTTTAATTCTGAAACCCCAGATAAAGGCCTTTGTTCTCTTTCAGTTTTACTTCCTTTTCTTGGATGATAACACAAAGATGGAAAGATTCTAGGAAAGGGGTAGGAACATTTATTGATAATAATTTAAAATTATTTCTTTATTATTACAATATCTAGGGACACAAAGGAAAAGTTTGGCTCATTGAAAGAAACTATGAACACTTTTGTTTTGGAAAGCAACCAGAAAGTAAACAAATGGTCTATAGGAAAAATAAAAAATGTGAAACATACAAGGCCAATAAACTCATAGATTAACAGAGGTAAAATTTGCTTCACTGAACATGTGTGTTTAAATAATACAAAGACTATTTGCAGAATGATAGCAGTTAATCACTAGCATAATTAATAATGTAAAAAAATACTGTGCTAGGATAAGCTACAGCTGAATTTCACTAAACTCCATGAGCCCAAAGAAAATAAGAATCAGTAACAGAAATTTAATGTGCTCTAATAGTATGAGAACAAGATGGAGAAAAATAATGGAGGATAAAAGGTAGGGGGGCTTAATGAGTTAAAAAAACAGAATTAAAAGTATTAAGGTTATTCAGAAGGATTTTTTGAACACTTAACACTAGGGAAAGTGTAATAATAAAGCTAAGTAAGTAATTGTATTTAGAGGGTATCATCTTGATGGAGATGTTGAATTGTAGGAAACATTTTTTGAATCTGATATTTAAAGTGTAAAAAGTGTTCAAAGGCACATCTGGCAAGCTCCTGGTTAGGGTAAGGTTTTTCACTAGCTTTAAATGCCTTCTTTCTACTTATTTGAAAGATTCAGAAGTATGCTGCTGCACTCCAATTCTTCCTGTCCTGTCAATATATCAGGGGAAAGAAATCATACTGATGCTCATAAAGATATAAGGGAGATGCTGCTGTTATTTAAAACACATTATCTTGAGAGTAGAGAGAACCATGGCAATCCTAGCTTATGAGAAAGCACTGAGAAAAATGACAGGCACACACCACACACACACACACACACACACACACACACACACACGAGTTTACTAAGTGCATGAGCTAATTCTACATTGACGTAGGAGAAAAACATTTTTTATACACAGAGAAGAGAGCAAAGGTGTTAAAACATGCTGCTTATAACTATTGTGTTTATGGGAGCAAATTTTCTCTCAAAATTTTTTTCTTTGTCCAGCCCACTTTCCTAATGGGATTTTTGTTTACAAGAATGAAAACTATCTGGATAAAATATTATAGAACCATCAGGCAAATAAGCGATTGTTGATGTTTTTGCTCAGTAGCCTAAAGACTCAGGAAAAATGGGCTGAACTATAGATGAACACATGGAAAAGACTTTCTAACATACTTAAATCTATGAATCCCAAATTTCTTCTTAAGAATTTAGGAAACATAGGTGTTAGTATCTCACTGGTAGAGGCAAATATATTTTTCTGCATAACTCTCAAATTCTCTAAAATAGAAATATTTATATCTGATGATATTCAGGGTGCTCTATAAACATCATCTTTATTATATTTCCAGACTACCAGCAGCTGATAAATTAAACAAGAAAAAGACATACCAAATGTAAGAAATTAGGTATTTCACATGGACTCACAAGAGAGCTATGGGCAAAAATTAGCATTCTATGTAAATGAACATGTTTTCCAAATGTTTATGTATATATGTTAAGGGCATAGATTTATATCACAGGGAAGACCTGAGAGTAGGAATTCTCTTTCTGGGCTCAGTCTCAGCTCTTTCGTGGCTCAGTCCTTAAGCATCTTGTCTTCGGCTTAGGTCATGATCCCATCTGGCTCCCTGGTCGCGGGGGAAAGCCTTCTTTTCCCTCTCCCACTGCCCCCTGCTTGTATTCCCTCTCTCACTGTCACATAAATAAATAAAATCTTTTTTTAAATGCTTTTTTTCTAATTTTTTAAAAGATTTTATTTATTTATTTGACAGAGAGAAATCACAAGTAGGCAGAGCAGCAGGCAGAGAGAGAAGAGGAAGCAGGCTTCCTGCTCAGGGACCCAGATGCAGGGCTCGATCCCAGGACACTGAGATCATGACCAGAGCTGAAGGCAGAGGCTTTAACCCACTGAGCCACCCAGGTGCCCCATAAATACAATCTTAAAAAAAAGAAAAGGAATTGTTTTTCTCCAAATTGCCTTATGCTGGACATCCTACTCATTTCCCAAATCAACTTACTCCCATTTTTGTGACACCCAAGCTAAGCAACTTGTATAGACCAATGATTGTTCTTTAACTTGATCTTTTAAGTTTTCAACCTTAACATATGTTTCACAACTAGTGATAACCTTTGACCTTACAGTTTCTTAATAGTCTCTTAAAAGACTTTTATATATTTTATGAATTTATTACATATAAATGTAACATATATTAATATATATACACACACATTTCTCTCTTGCTCTTTCTCTCTTTCTCTCCTGGACATTTGCAAACTCTAGCTTTCGCTCAGTTATACTGTTGCCTACTTTGTACATCAGCATTGCACAGTAGTTAAGGAAACACAGGCTTGAATGCTTGAATTCAAACCTTGATTACATCACTTACCATCTGTGTGACTCTGGCCAAGTCATTTAAACCCTGTCGGTCTGTTTTCCCATTTGTAAAGCGAAGGAAATAACTGTATAGGTGTCATAAGTGTGACAATGATTGATGGAGAAAGATAGTCTTTGTCAGAGGATACATGTCCTTTTACAGTGATTAAATAATGCAAGAAATGGCCTGTTCATAATGACTGAATAAAGCAGAGGCCATAGAAGAGTCTGTCCTATTGACAGGGTTAGATTTGCTGGCTCTCAAGGCATATTAACAATAGCAGCTTCCTGCCTGTGATAAAGATTTTACTGAAATAGATTCTATTAGATCTCTCTCTCTCTCTCTCTCTCTCTCTCTCTTTTTCCTTAGAGAGGGCTCATGAGCTGTAGGGGAGAGGCAGATGGAGATGGAGAGAGAGAGAATCTTAAGCAGGCTTCACACCCAGCATGGAGCCCAATGTGGGGCTCTATCCCATGATCCTAAGATCATGACCTGAAGTTAAGAGCTGTATACTTAAACAACTGAGCACCCAGGTGCACTCCCCCATTAAATATTTCAAAAACTCACCTCCCTCTTATTCTCCAAAATGATTTACATACTCCTAGCCTCTAGTAATTGTTTTAGATACTGGATTTGTGTGTATCTGCTCATCTTGCTCATTTGTACGAAGCTGATATAAAACCTCAGAAGTTTCCTTTTATGAGAGACTTAATGAAACAAAATTCATTGACTTTGGGATTCTTGAGCTGTAATTGGACCTGGTCTAAACCCTAATTAGCTCTATCCCAACAATAACAAAGCCCTTATACAGTCATTGTGAGAGTTTGGTTATGTAACACGAGTGAGGTCCCTGACATTTATTAAGCAGTCAGTAAATTTTAGCCATTGATATTATAATTAAAATGATAATTATCTTTCATACTGTATGTCATCAGAGCTTTTGTTCTTTTGTTTTGAGATGCTAATCACTTAAATGACTCCCATGCTTAGAAATTTTTAAAGCAAATCACAGAACTTCAACTAAACATTCATGTCTGACTCAGAGTAAAAAGGACTGTCAATTATTGAATGATTTCCAAGTAGTAAGCACTTTACTTAGCAGTTTAAATATTCAGTTTTATCATTGAAAGCATGTTTAGAGTCAGATACTATATTACTTTGCTAGCTGTCATAGCAAAGTATGGGTGAATGAAATAACATAAATTTTTTTCTCACATTTCTGGAGGCTAGATGCCCAAGAACAAAGTATTGGCTGGGTTGATTTTCTTGTAGACTCTCCTTGGCTTGTAGATGACCATCCTCTCTCTGTGTCTTCACGTGGTCTTCCTCTATAGGTATCTGTGTCTTAACTCCTTTTCTTAAAAGGGTATCAGCCATTTTAGGTTAGGGCCCACACATAGGACCTAGAATGTAGTCACATTCTGAGGCACTGAGGGTTAAGACTTCAGCATATGAATTTTGGGAGGACACAATTCAGCCCATAATAGGTAGTATAATTTCCATTTTACAAAGAAGGAAGTTGAATTATAGAGTAAATATCATTCCTCAAAATCATGTAGCAAGTAAATCAAAGTACAGGGTGCCTCTGATTTCAAATTTCAGGTGCTTTCTCACTCTCTCTCCACCAAAGTAACTAGATGGTGTTTTATCCACTGGGGACATTTAAGAACTGGGCCTTGTGTATTATGACTCCACGTTCTTGTATAAATGTAGTTGCCAGTACTGCTAGCTTTTCATTAAACTGTTCCCCTTCCTGAGTACAGGCTAGTCTACATTTCGTGTAATCCTGTAATTGAGTTCTGACTCATGGAATGTGGCTGGAAGTAGTATTACAACTTTTAGGCTTGCTCTATAATCATCACTCTTATAAACATGTACATAATTGTAGTCCTCTTATCTCTATCTTCCAACATTGGATGTCATATGTTAACCCTGGCAGGGCCCCTCTCAGCACGGGCATCTGAATGCACAAATCAGAGTTATTTCCTTGCTACTCATGAAACTTGATGGGAATGAGTAACCATTGTATTACACCACTGAAACATCAGAATTTATCTCTTAAAATATACAGATTTAGCTTAACTAAGACAAACGAGTGATGTGGGCCATAGATTGTTTCAAGAAAAATTCAGAACCCCAGAAATTACAAGAAATTTCAGCTACGATCTAGGTTACAGAAATCTAGGAACTGGTTAAAAGCTTGGTATCCTTTTGCATTCAGCAGAGGGTGCTACAGACTTGGGAATTCCTGGGTTTTGCAGTATCTTACTTTGCTCTCTGGGTTTGAAAATAGAAACATAAGGATGGACACAGAGGGATTAATAAAAGCCTTTTTTATGTTTGAGTAATTCAATAGCAACCTGGTTCAAAATGAATTAGCAGCCTCCAGACACCATGCTGACCATGGTTTAAAAGCAATCTTGCTTCACTAGATGGATCACCCAGGTTTATAATAATTATTTCCCTAAATTTGTAAACAAAATTAAAATTTCAATTTTCCTATAATCTTTAAATATACAGTTGTTCTTTTTCATTTACCAGGGCTGCATTACCTTGTTTTTAATCTCAGATCTGTTTTTAATTTTGTTTGCTTTGTCATACATGCTATCCCTTGCAAAATATAATAAATGTATTTGAAATCATGAGGATCAGGAAATAAATATATAAAATTATTTTTACTCTTAACATGGAGATATGAAAATATTACAACATCAGAGAAAAAAAAGATGATCAAAGAGATGGATGAAAGGTGGTTTAGAGATGCCAATAATGGAATATGGATCTCTTCATCTCAAGAAGGAAAAAAAAATTGAGGAGCTCTGAATAAAAGGTATAAGAAAGATCTTACCTACAATTTTGAGGTATGATATTTTTCTATCAGTGGAGAGAAAAACCTAAATACATGCAGCACATACATAAATGTCAGCTTAACATTTTATTTTCTTGTATGGATTTTGTATTAAAATTTACTAATTATTTTTTATAAAATTAATAATGTTGACAAATCTATTAAATGCAATTACATTTATTAATTAATTTGGAATTATTACTCTCCTTAATATCTCTTTTTTTCAAGTAGGAATTAGTTTAACCAAATATTATCTGATCTGGCATATAACTTTGTTGAAGAGCAATTCTCAGACGCCCTAATATTATGAATGGTGTGATTTTCTATTTTAGCTATAAAAAATTGTTGATTATTACCTACAGTGTTGGTGCCTTTAAAGATCCATGTGCTAATTCTAGGTACAGTGACAGAGTATTTTTTCCTACAAGTAAAATTAAAAGATCTTCAACATGTTTATGTTCTAGTATCAGAAATGGGTATTTGAGGGGTACTTGGTTGGCTTAGTCAGTTAAGGGTCTGATTTTGGCTCAGCTCAAGAACCCAGCATCCTGGGATTGAGAGCTGCATTGGGTACCCTGCTCAGCAAGGAGTCTGCTTCTTCTTCTCCCTCTGACCCTCAACCCTGCTTGTGCTCACGTTCTCTCTCTATAAAATGAATAAATGAAAAATCTTAAAAAAAGAAATAGCTATTTAACTTCCAGCAAAGACAGTGTAATGGGAACTAGATTTACCCTCCCACTTGAACAACTAAAGGGAAAAAAAGTAAGAAAGAAAAATATTTGAAATTAAGGTTTCTAAGTCTCTGCACATTGGGTAAGAACATAGTGATCCCTAAGAGAGAGGAAACAAGTTTGGCTCTATGCCTATGAAACTTTCCAGGCAGCAGTACATAAAGAGGCTACCCAGGTAGAAGCTGTCAGACTCTGTGAGTTGAGAAGATGTTGCTGGGACTCCAGGAAGAAAAAGGTGGCTAGGGTTGGCAAGACAGAGTATCAGAAAGAACTGCATAGATAAAGATTATAAAGATCTGAAGAATACCCAGTCCCATATTTAGTGGAGTATTTGCCAACAATGCAGAAATGGAAACCACCAGCGAATAGAGAAAGATACATTGCAAAAGATAAAAGTACCAGTACCTGACACTAATAGAGGGCAAGGGCTGTTCTATCAGCCAGATTAGAAAAAAAAAAATCTCATAATTCGTGAAACACTGGGTAAAGTACCAAGAATTGTCCTGCCTCAACAGGGGTAAAATTAGCTTTAGACTAAACATGGTTCTGGTCTTGTTTAACAAATCTTAAAAGCAAGATACAAAGGATCAAACTATTTCCAAGTAGTTATACTGGGACCCAAAACAAAACAGAAAATTTATAGAATAAAAATGTATTGTACTCAACAAGGCAAAATACATATGTGGCGTAAAATTGAAGTTTGCTGGGTATTCAAAAATGGAAGAATTACTACCCAAAATGGTGAGAAAAGTTAGCCAAAACCAAAATTAAACTGTAACATTAAAATTGTTATTATAACTGCACTTCAAGTGTCAAGAAGTTAGAGACAGTAAATATATCAAAAAGGACAAGTTGAACTAGAAATGAAAACTACAATGTGTTATATGAAAAGAGCACTGAGTGGAATTAGACATTGTAAAACATTAGTGAACTTGAAGAGAAAGCAAGGAAACCTACCCAAAATGAAATATAGAAAGGATAAACAATTAAGAAAGTTTGAAAGAGCATAAGAAACTGTGCAGTGATTGAAGTCCTCCTTGAATAAAAAGGAGAGCACAAGAACCATATGAAGACATATGGCCATTTTTTTTTCTACATTTGATGAAAAAAATAAACCTGCAGACCTAAGAAGCTCATAAACATCAAACACAAAAAACATAAAGACAACTGCACCAAGGCATAACATTATCAAATTGCTCAGAAATAGGAATAAAGAGAAAAACTTAAAAGCAGTAAGAGAGACGGGGCTCCTGGGTGGCTCAGTGGGTTAAAGCCTATGTCTTCGGCTCAGGTCATGATCTCAGGGTCCTGGGATCAAGCCCTGCATCGGGCTCTCTGCTCAGTGGGGAGCCTGCTTCCCCCTCTCCCTCTGCCTGCCTCTCTGCCTACTTGTAATCTCTCTCTCTCTGTCAAATAAATAAATAAAATCCTAAAAAAAAATAAAAGCAGTAAGGGAAAGAAAGACATGATAGGTAGATAGAAACAAAGATAAGAATGTCAATTAAGTTTCCATCAAGAATGTCAAAGAAGACAGTGGAATCACATCTTTAAAATACTGAAAAAACACACAGAAACCAACAAAACAACCTAGAATTTATATCTAAGAAAACTATCTTTCACAAACAAAGGAAATATAAAATACTTTTGGACATATAAAAATTGAAATAATTCATCACGAGCAGATCTAGAGTATATGAAATATTGACATGTTGAAATAAATATGATACCAAATAGAAATATGAATCTACAAAAACAGAGTAAAGAACACCAGATATGGATAAATATGGCTACAGGTATAATTATGTAAGAATCTTTTCTCATTATATGAACTTCTTCAATGATATCTAAGTGTTGAAAATATAATATTAAAAAACTGGAATTTATAACATATGCATAAGTAAAAGGTATGACAAAAATAGCATGAAGATTTAAGTTAAAAATATTGAGTATATTATTGTAAAGTACTTATCTATAATGAAGTGGTATCATGTCACTTTAATGTAGACTACTAAGTTAAATATGTATGCTATGAACTTTAGAAAAATAAAGTACAAAGAAACTAAATAACTAAAAAAGTAAGTAAATAAATAAAAGCTAATAAAATAATCCTGGGGCTAAAATGGAATCACAAAAATTTCTTAATCCAAAGAAAGTCAGGAAAAAAGATAAAAGAAACAAAGAACTGATGGAACATACAGAAAACATATGATCTTTATACTCATATAAAAGGCAGAGAAAAATTGGATAAAAAAGCAAGAACTAAGTCTTAAGATATAAGTCTTAGGATAAGAAAAAGAAAGATAATCAAAATCATTAGTCATTATGGAAATACAACTTTAAACTACAATAAGATTCTACTAAAAACATATTTGAATGTCTAAAATTTTAAAAGTTAAGTATATTATGTATTGGTGACAATGCAGAGGCACCAGAAAACCCAGTACAGGTGAGTATTTAAATTAGTATGTACACGTACTTAGGGAAACAGCTTAGGTATTTCTCTAAAAGTTAAATATATCCCCAGCATATATCTGAATGATTTTGCTCTTTGGCATTTATCTAAGAGAAAAGAAATTATATCAATAGGAGAAAAGAAACTATATCAATATAAGAATAGAAAGACATGTCTGTGAAGAAGCTTAATTGTTTTATTTGTAGTGGTTAAAATCTAGAAACAACTCAAACATTCACTAACAGAGGAAGGGATAAACAAACTGTGGTATATTCATACTAAGAATTACTACAGAAATGAAAAAATATGTTAACTAATATTTTGTTGAGAATTTTTGCATCTAAGTTAAAATACATGGATCTACAGGTTTCCTTTTTTTGTTGTTACTAAGGTATTATAAGCCTCATAAAATTAGGATGGAAGTGTTCCTTTCTCCTTTATTTTCTGAACATCAAAAATGCAAATTAAAACCACAATGGAATGTCATTACACAGCTTTCAGATGACTGCAATGGAAAATACCTATAACAGTAAGTGATGGTGAGGATTCAGGAAAACTGTGTTTGACACAGTCACAAAATAATAGAAGTTGCTTTTACAATAAAGAAAAAGGGGGCGCCTGGGTGGATCAGTGGGTTAAAGCCTCTGCCTTCAGCTCAGGTTATGATCTCAGGGTCCTGGGATCCAGGCCCGCATCAGGCTCCCTGCCTGGCAAGGAGCCTGCTTCCTCCTCTCTCCCTGCCTGCCTCTCTGCCTACTTGTGATCTCTCTCTCTCTCTCTCTCTCTGTCAAATAAATAAATAAAATCTTAAAAAAAAAAGAAAAAGGTATATTCTGGGCAAAAACAACTTCATATATACAAACCTAAAATGGGACAGAACATAACATGTTTGAGACATGGAGAAAAGGCAGGGAAGACTTATAGAAAAAAATTTCCTGAGATGATGCATAGCAGCCATGCACTATTTGTGGACTTTAAGAATACTAGGAAGTGATTAGAAAGGTTTTGATCAGGAAAATTATAAGCATAGATTTGGATATTATTATGCATTAATTTTTACATATCACATATTATTACACGTTATATATATAACATATACATGTACATTATGGTATAGGCATATCATTGAGTAAATAGATTATAAGTTATTCAACATGTATATTTTGGCAATTATGTTAAGAAAGAATCATACATGATCAAGAAAGGATACACAGGTAACAGTTAAGAGCATGTTGAAATAGTCCAAGTATAAAATGATGGTAGCTAAGTCTAAGATGGTAATAGTTTCGGGAAGGAAATAAACTTAAGAGAGGAGTATATTTGATTAACAAGATTTCATAATTGCGTTAGTAGAGATGGAGGGAGTTCTGAAGTTAAGGAGGACCCTTGTGAATTAAACAGACTAGGGGCAGAGGAGAAAGAACAGGTTTAATGGACAGGGTGAAGGATTTGGCTAAACAATGGGTTCAGTTTCGGGCATATCAGCATGAGCTGTCACTTTTAATTCAAGAGAAGATGCCAAGTTGGTAGGTGGACAGACAAGTCTGGACTTTAAAAATTGTTAAGGGGGAAGTCTCAAGGAAATTCAAGATTAGTGACTGATTAGAAGATAAAAGGCTATACTGTAATAATTTAACATCTCCTATTGATGAATACTCCAGTGGTTTTCATTTTCGGCTATTAAAAAAATGGTACATGAATTAGCTTTTACATACATTATTTTGCAGGTGTGCAGATATATCTTCTGGCTAGATTCCCAGAAGTGGGATTGCTGAGAAAATGTACAAGTGCTTTTGTAATTTTGTTAGATATTGCAAAATGGCTCTCCATATGGAGTTGTACCATTTTGAACCCCCACGAACACTGTGTGAGAAAGACTGCTTCCCCATAGGTTCACTAAATGAGTACTTTGTCAAGTTTTTGGATCTTTACCAGTATCCTAGGTGAAACATGTCATCTCGGTGTAGTTGCGTTTTTCATCTATCTTACCATGGCTTAGGTTAAGCATCTTTGCATATGTTTAAGTGTCATTTATAAATCCTCTCATGGGAAATGTTTGTTCATGACCTTTGTCCATTTTACTGTTGGACTGCTGCCAGGCCCAAAACTGTAGAGGCAGTTTTGGAACCCGGAAATGGGTAGACACTGGAGGAGTTTCAAAGTGTATGTTAAAGAAAGCCTAGACTGCATTTAGAGAGATCATTGGTAGAAATAGGGACTTGAAAGGTGATTCTAGTGAGGTGTCAGATGAAAAGGAGAAACATGTTATTGGAAACCAGAGGAAAGGTGACCCTTGCTATAAAGTAGTAAAGAACTTGACTGAATTGTGTTCCCATGTTTTGTGGAAGGTACAACTTGTGAGTGGTGAACTTAGATATCTATCAGAAGAGATTTCTAAGTAAAGTGTTAAAAATGGTTTTACCTTGCTGCTTATAGTAAAACAGGAGAAAATTAGAGATAAATTGAAAGAACTGCAAAGGAAAACGAAACAAAACAAAGCAACCAAAGCTAGACTTGAAGATTTGGAAAATTGTCAGCCTATCTATACTGCAAAAAAAAAAAATGAGGAAGCATATTCTGGAGAGAACACCAAAGGTGAGGCTAGAAAATCATTTGATAAAGAGGTTATATGGCTGTGACTCATGGCTTTAAATAGTCATCTCAGCAGAAGCTGAGGGTAGAGATGGGGTTATACCAGCAGGAACTCTGCCAGATTAGAAAGGGAACAGAGACAAGATAAAATAAATGAAGGCTGTTGTACTTCTGGGATTCTATGGGATGGAATGATAGTGCTATCTAGCTGCAAACATGTGTTATCCTTCAAGAAAAGGGAAGACTGACAGAGAAGACCATGCAGAGATTATCCCAGCTGTCACTGCGTCATTGGTCCAGAGCGTAGGGCTGTTGCCTCAGCTGCAGAGGATGAAGCCACCTTTTTGGTCTCAGCCGGCCAGGCTGCTGCCAGCCAGGGCCACTACCAGGCAGGGCTACTCCCTCAGTTGTCCTAGAGAAAAAATATGGAGCCAAAGAATATTATTCTCTAGCTTTAAGATTTAAGATCTAATGTAATATCTAATGGAATTTGCCGTCCTAGGTTTTAGATTTGCTTGGGATCCACCATTCCTTTCTTCATTACAATTTCTCCCTTTTAAAATGTGAATGTCTATCCTTTACCTGTCACAGCATCGTATTTTAGAAGTACATAATTTGTCTGGTTTCACAGATTTACAACTTGAGAGGAATTTTGCCTCAGGCTGAATCATACCTCACATCTTGTTCATGCATGGCTTAGGTGATATTTAGATGAAATCTTGGCTTGATCATTCCAGAGTTGATGCTAGAAAAGTTAAGATTTTGGGGCTGTTACAATGGGGGAGAATGTATTTTGCATTGGAGAAGAACATGAATTTGAAGGGCAGGCAGAGAGCAGAATATTATGGGCTAAATTGTATCTCCACAAATCCATACATTGAAATGCTAGCCCCGAGTATACCTCAAAATGTGACAGTATTTGGAGATAAAAGCCTTTAAGGGAAAGAGTAAGGTTCAATGAGATATGACTAATGTTCTTAATTCAAAATGACTGATGTTCTTTACATGAAGAGGGAGAGACACCTTGGATGTGTGTGAATAGAGAAAAGGCCGTGTGAGGACACAGTAGGAAGGCAGCCACATGCAAGCTGAGGAGAGGCTCAGGAGAAAACAAATTTGCCAGCATATTGATCTTGGCCTTCTAAGCTCCAGAGCTGTGAGAAAATTTTGTGATTAAGCCATCTAGGGGCACCTGGGTGGCTCAGTGGGTTAAGCCTCTGCCTTCGGCTCAGGTCATGATCTTAGGGTCCTGGGATTGAGTCCCATGTCGGGCTCCCTGCTCGGCAGAGAGCCTGCTTCCCCCTCTCCCTCTGCCTGCCTCTCTGCCTACTTGTGATCTCTCTCTCTCTGTCAAATAAATAAATAAAATCTTAAAAAAAAAAAAGCCTTCTAATCTGTGGTATCTTGTTTTGGTAACCCTAGAAAACTAATACATCCAGGAATTGTCCCTTACTCACTGCTCAATGCAGCATAGGGCAAAGGACATCAAAATTTGCTTTTTTCTGGGGAGAGTGCTGACCTATTAAATTAGTTGTGTTCAAGTATGTAATGTGTAATATTGTGAATAAAGGAATGATTTAATTTCTGATAAAGCAAACAAAAATTTAGCAAGCTCATCCACTGGTGCCAAACATGGTCAGGATATTTGGTACCTAGCTAAACTGAAAATCTTTGATACTACCTTGTATTGGCAATTTCTTGGGAACTAACAGTGCAACTTTCCTTTCCTATAAAAGCTGGGAATTCATTTGGGATGCACAGTAACCAATTACACAAAAGATTAACCTTTCTTGGTCAGTGTGCCTCAGTGTTCTGGTTTATGGGGTTTGTTGCACATTATAACTCTAATTGTACTACTCTTGCTCTTTCTAAACACACAGTGCATTGATGTTTTCTTTTTCTTTATGGAAGAAATAATAAAGCCTGTAAAGTATGAGGAACCCAAGGGTGTCACCAGACATTGATCCATAGCCAAGTCTCTATTGGTGACAGTAAATTCAATTTCAGGTCTCCTCAGAATTCTAAGTCTAAGGAAGAGAATAATAAATAATACCACCCCTCTGCTCAGCATAGTTTTAGCTTTACATTAAAATCAGTCCAATGATAACATAAAGTTTTTAATACGGTACCATGGACATTTTTATAGAACTTCAAATACGGCTCTTGACTACCATTCTTCTTCTGATACCTTGCCAAAGACAATATCAATGTCTTAGAAAGAGGACCATTAGAGCATTTAACATTTTCATATCCTTTCTCTTTTATAATTAAATTTTGTAAATAGTGCTGTATCTAAGCTCTGAGTGAAACACCCAGTGTGTTGAATTTGTTTGACTCTTCCATTTCAGTTACTGCATACAGAAGATTAACACAAATGATCATCTAAATCTGTATATAAGCGTGCACATGTGTGACTAGGGTGGGATAGAGGACTAAAGAAAAAAAATCTAATGTTCTTCCACTCTGCTTAGCATATTTCCATCTCCCCAACAGTACTGTATGCCTATTTTTAAAAGTACCACACAGTATAACATAAAAGGAATGGTTGAATTCTCATCCTTCCCTAAATAAATGTGCAGATTTCAGTTTATGGGTTAACATAAAACTTCTAAAATTTGATGACTAGGGTGGAGAACTGGAGACAATTTTCTCCAGACTCAACTCCTTCCTGAATGCTGCTTTTAGTATTCCTTGCTGGCTCATCTTCTCAAACTGACCTTTTTATATTGGATTTCCAAAGGTGTTTTTTTTTTTTTTTTTGGTGGGGGTTGGGGGGGATGGTGGTGGTGGTGGTGGAATTGCCTTCCTTTATATTTTTTAATCTAAATAGAAAATCATTTATTACTCGAAATACTGTCTATTTGTAAACAACTCCCAGATCCATGTATTTGTTCTAGATCTCTCTTCTAAGCTCTATTTCAGACATACAGATCTGCCCGTCTACTCGATATCTCAACTTCGATGTGTCCTAGGAAAAGCCCAATAAACACATCTGGTTCTGAAATCTTAATTACTCTCTACAGACTTTTATGTGTATTTATATTGTTCATCTAAGTAAATATCATGACTATTCAGCCATAGTTCATGACAGGGATTTAAACAAGCATGGACCTCTCTTTCTCATTCCCTGTGCGTGCTTAGTGAACCACAGTTCCCAACCCAACCTCTAAAAAGACTGCTGATCTGTTTGCTTTTCTTATTTGGACCATTATCCAACGTCTTCTTTCCATATTGTCATTATATATCTAACTCACTGGTCTCTCTGATTCTGTTCTTGCACCTTTCTAACTTATTCACACCACAACAACCAAATTTATCTTCTAAGATGAAATTTGTTAACAGTATGTCTCTACAATGATACCTACAAAGCACAGTGTAGCCGGTTTCCTGACTGAAACTCCAGCGTCACCTCCTGGTTTTCTCTCCTAGTCATTGGTTATAGCCATCGGTTCTACTTAACTGTTTCAAGTTCTCCTTCTGTACTGAAGTTAGGATCACACTCCCTGGTCCCCATGAAGTTATACATGGTCACATAACTTTCTTTAAACTACAAAATGTGATACTAAGTGATACTGTCACTTTCAGACACTTTAAAAAGCAACATAGAATGTGTCATTCTTTTATCACTTATTAACTAGTTGATGGAGGATATAAGAGACCATGGAGTGTGGGAAATAAATATTTGTCATTTTACTGAGATTCAAGGATTAAATTTGCTTTTCTCTTTATTTTCTAGAATGGCCACTCTGACACAAAGAATGTACCAAGTGCCTTTATACTTCTGATAAGTTACCCTTATCCCTTTTTCAGAAAAGCTTTCCCTGTCTCCTTCTTGACCATTCAGATTTACCCTATTAATTCTAATTTATCTTCCCCATATCAGCCTCAATAAGACCTTCCTTAATACTGTAGATGCTATATTCTTATAATTCCTGTATTATTAAGTATTTATGATAATTCCAAGTTTATGTTTTAAAGTTATTTAATTATATATTTATTTAAAAATATCTAGACTGTGAGTTCCATTAGGACAAGGCCCAAATCTGCCCTATTCACAAGAATGGAAAGATGAACACAATTCTTTTGACACTGTCTATAGTGAAAAAGTTTACGCGGTTAACCTATTTTTAATTTGGGCTCTGATATTTAATAGTATACAGCATTTCAAAAATTACTTTTTTTGTCTTTTAGTTTCCTCTTCTGTAAGTGTTTGTTCATTTCTAAAATATGTTGAAATAATTAAATAAATTAAAGTATTTAGAATGTCCATTATGCTGTTTGGCATGAAGTACAAATACAAGAATTATTGTTCTTTCTCTTCCCATGATGATCAGGTAACATGCCAATATCCATAGTATCAGAACTATTCAGACCTTCACTGACCTACCTAAAAGAAGAGTGCTGTATTTCTATACCAGGTAATATTTCAGAAAACATATCAGTTTTTTCAGTTTCTTTATCTATTTACTTCTATTGAACTATTATCATCAAATCATAGTATTTTAGATCATAAATTATTTGCTGACAAATTTCAAATCTCAGCATGTACCTCTATATATGCCTTCTAGGAATGAATATTTTCAAATTAATGAAATATGTTTGTATGGCACTGCTATGTGTTTTATTAAATTTATTAGAGTTTTATTAGTTTTATTAGGACCATTGCAGATCCCTGGGGGAGGTTTTGCTCTACATTCTTTGATAATCATTAGGGAGTTTGTCTAACACTCAAACTGATAACCATGTTCTATGCATATTGTTGGCTTAGTTTTGATTTTGGATGATTTAATTTTAGGATCATGCTTTGACTACCCAACGTGGGCAAAGCAATGTGCAATTTACTATGATTTTCTGCTATTGAGCTTGTAGGGTTAATAGGGGTTTGAGTATCTTATAATTGAATATGTTGTTAAATAAAAATCAGAATAATAAAGATAGAGAACTTGACAAAATTTTTGACAGGTTCCTCCAAGCCCTCTTTTCAATTAGGCCTCATCCTTAGGCCTTGTATGTAAGCCTGCCAAACCTGGTTGTAGCCAGAATTCTGCTGTCTTTTTTTTTTTTAAGAGTTTATTTATTTAATTGACACAGAGAGAGAGAGGAGGAAGCAGGCTCTCTGCTGAGCAGGGAGCCCGACATGGGGCTCAATCCCAGGACCCCAAGATCATGACCTGAGCTGAAGAGCAGAGGCTTTAACCCACTGAGTCACCCAGGTGCCCCAGAATTCTGCTGTCTTATCCATTTAGGCTGCTATAACAAAGTACCATGGACTGGGGAGCTTTAATACAACAAAAATTTATTTCTCACCATTCTGGTAGATGGAAAGTACAAGATGAAGGCACCAGTAAGTTTGATATCTGGTGAGTGCCCCCTTTCTGGTTCAGAGCTGACCATTTTCTTGCTATGTCCTCATATGGTAGAAGAATGGAGGCAGTTCTCTGGGCTCTTTCTTAAAAGGACACTAATCCATTCATGAAGGTTCTGCCCTTGTGACTTAATTACCTCCTACAAACCCTACCTCCCCAAACTGTCACACTGGGAATTAAGTTCAACACATGAAATTTAGGGAGGAAACATTCAGTATATAGTACCTTCTAAGTCGGTTTAGTGAGAACCCTTGATATCTGATCACCTTGCTCTGTCTTCAGCAAGAATCCGGGTAGATCAGTTTAGCAAGAATCTCCCTACCATTTATTTGCCTCTTCATAATTTGTCCATCCATGATACCTCACTGTTCTACTTGTCCTTACTCTATTTGGAAACAATCCCAGTTCTATTATGAAGTCTCTTTACTCCTATTATAATACTTTCTGAATAAAATCTATCTTTATTATCTTAACTACAGTCTAATTCTGGTTCTCTTTGATAATAACATTAGAAAGTAAGCTAAGAACAATACATTTTCAAAAAAGAAGGAAAGAGAATCCAACTTGTTGAAGAGATATCATGAAATAATTAGTGAGACATTCCTTGAAAGATGTTTACAATAACAACAACTTTAAAAAATCATGGTCTTAAAAAAAATCATGGTCTTTGGAGTCAGGAAAGAACATAACAGATGCAAAACCTTACACAAGTTATTTATAATTTTTGGAACTTTGGTTTCTCATTTGCAAAGCAGGCTAGTAAAACAATTCTATGGATTTGTATGACATTTAAATTATATAATGTCTATTTTGGTACCTAATGATAATATTACTTACTGGTATTTTAGGGATGCAGTTTTTTCTTTTTTCTTCCCGAGTTTAAAACCAATTCAGGAAAATGTAGCAGGCAGATAGAGATGAAAAAATCAGCTTTTCCCAATAAAGACTTGGTTGAGTATGGTGTTAGTGCAATTATATAGCAGCAATGAGCTCCTCAATAGAGAAGTGTAGGATTAGATAGATTTGCACAGCCAGTCATCATTACAATTGTCATGGGAGTGAGGGTAGAGGCTTTATAACTAAGTGTAGCACAGTTTCTAGAAGCAGTTGCATCCCAGAGTACAAACAAGGGTGAAAATGAACCCTGTGCGCTCCCTGTCTTCTCCAAACTCTACATCAAATAAGATACTACCTCGGGGTGGGGGTGGGGGATGAAAGACTCAGTACAGACACACACATAAATGGAAATATCAAAAGTGATGGAATATCAAAGCATTACCTCCTAATACTTTCCATCTTATGAGACTCTTAGTGTATTGAGCTCTTGCCAACCAGGATTGAGGCTATCCCTTAGCAAAAAAAGTTCAACAGTGTTATTAGCATAGTCCTGAATTTCACATGGTTGCTACCCCACACAAACTCCTTTTGGTTTGCCATTTTTGAGCCTGCTGGAGGCATTGTTATGTATTAGATTATACTCCCTCCCACCCTATTCAGAGGGAAGTCATCAACCATTCAGTCTTACAAAGTTCAAAATACTCCTGAAAGTAAAAGTCTGTGAGACAAAAAAGCTACAGATTTGAGATTGTGGTTATCTTTACATAATTGAACTTTTATAAAGAAAATATTCAAGAATATGTGTGTGTGTGTATATATACACATACATATATATGTATATATATGTGTATATATATACATACATATATATGTGTATTTATATACATATATATGTATATATATGTGTATGTATATATATATATATGAAAATCAGTGGGCTACATTAAAAATAAACACAAATTTAAAATAAGAGACTTAATTCACCCTGATGAAAATAAGAGAAGAAGGACACCTGAGTGGTTCAATCAGTTAAGCATCTGCCTTTGGTCATGATCCCAGGGTCCTGGGATGGAGCCCTACATCAGGCTCCCTGGTCAGTAGGGAGCCTGCTTCTGCCTCTGCCTCATGCTCCCCCTGCATTTTTTCTTTCTCTCTGACAAATAAATAAAATCTTAAAAAAAGAGAGAGAAAATAAGGGAAGATATTTCCCTCTTTTTTATCCCCCCTCAGGACATTTACCATAGATCATTTGCAACATTAAATATTTTCTTATTTAAAATGCATATAAATCTTTTTGAAGACTATATAGGTCTTTTTTTAAAAGATTTTATTTATTTGACAGAGAGAGAGATCACAAGTAGGCAGATAGGCAAGCAGAGAGAGAGGGGGGAAGCAGGCTCTCCACTGAGCAGAGAGCCCAATGTGGGGCTCGATCCCAGGACCCTGGGATCATGACCTGAGCCAAAGGCAGAGGCTTAACCCACTGAGCCACCCAGGTGCCCCAGACTATATAGGTCTTTTATCAATTTTATAACCCAAGAATATCTGTGTCAAGGACCTGGAAACATCTCTCTGAAATGTAAACATCTAGGGAGATAATGCCCCTAACTCCCAGTTTCTGTGGGAGGGTAAGAGCCTAATTTCAGTGATAGACTTACTCAAAGTTGCAAAACTACCTCTGTCACAAAGATAGGAGAAGTTTATTTTTCCTCTGGATAAAGCCTCTTAGCTAACCCAGATGGTCACACATTGGTGGTAACATAATTACTACCTAAATCTTAATCTAAAGGTAAATTTAGAATGAATTATATGTAACAACAGTGCAGTCAAGTCCTCTTAGTTGAGGATGAGTATTGTTTTTCCTGAAAGCAAGAATGAGTTGTATCTGTTGGCTATATAAAAAGGTAAAATTTCTTTCTGGGATTTCTTAGTGGACTATTTGTGATAAGCAACTGCAGGGTATGGCCAGCAATCCCTGTAATGAGAGATGAAAGATTACTCCAAACGTTGCTGTGAAAGAGAGGAAAAGGCAAGAGGGTCAACGCTCAGAGGCAAAGACACTTTGCCCTTCTTTGCTCCCACTTATATTGGTCCTTCCGGATAATCACAAATCCTATCACTATTTCTCAAGCATGTAATGTGTGACAAGGGGACTTACTGAAACTAGGAGGATCTGTTTATGGGAAAGATATGATATGCTAATCTGCATGTTCTACTAAACACAGCCTAAGAACAACGCATACATCTCTTAGATCACAGGGTGGCTGTTTGGGCTAAGAAAGCTTTGGGGAAGGTAACTCCCCGAAGTATTCCATGGAAGAGTGCTCACCACTGCCTTCACATTCCAAAGGCCCATGCCCTTCTCTGAGACCTTACTTTGCCCCCAGTGACCTCTGAGTTACATTTTAGCAAACCAGGTATTATGGCTGAGTTCATGCTCTACATTAACCCCAACAAGCGTCTCATTCGAGTGTAATGTTTATTCAATGACAGTAAAACTGTTTTCTTCCTTTCCTATCTTTGTGAAGAAATTTTTCTTGGTTGGGAGAAGATTTTAGTTTTAATTATATTTTCCCAACACCACCTCATGTTTTAAAACAAAAGGGTTTATCTTATAATAAAAAATATGAAAGGGAGGATACAACTTGAAACAGTGGGCAGTATTGATTTTGAGCCTGGAATTCCATGGAATGGTTCATAAGGGTGTATTTATTATACTTTATAGATTATTCATATTCAAGGCTCAAAAAATGATTCCTTACTTGCATTCTTACCTCAAATTATCAGCAGTTTCATTGTAAAATATGACCTATTAGAGGTCTTGAAATAAAGTTAAATTGTATTAAGCTAATTTAATAATAAGTTTCTGGTAATAAGATGTCACACATTTGATTACTTACCTTCTATCAACTTTCTAGGAGGAGTTAATGTCAAAAATCTAGATTGCTTTGTAACTCCAAACCCACAGAAATTAAATTCAAACTTTAATTCTTCTGCTTTTTTGAGTTAATATTCAAACAATTTTTAAAAATATTTTATTTATTTAATTGACAGAGAGCAACACAGGGAGAGAGGGAACACAGCACAGGGAATGGAGAGGGAAAAGCAGGTTTCCTGATGAGCAGGGAGCCCAATGCTGGGCTCAGTCCCAGGACCCTGGGATCATGACCTGAGTTGAATGCAGACTCTTCATGACTGAGGTGCCCCAATATTCAAGGAATTAAAATCTGAAATTTATTCCACCCAATTTCGTATATTACTGAATTTTTCTTTGACGCATTCTAGATGCTGTAGAAGAATTGAGGTTCTTTATATGGTCGAAGAACCTCACTGGTTCTTCATGGCTACCTCACACTAGAATAAGTGTAGATTCAATAGAGATCTATGTTAGTCAAGGTCCAGCCTCTGATGGGCCATACTTCAAAGCATCCAAGGGTTTATACACAAATATAATATAGCACTGTGCTCACATCCACCAAATCTAGATCAATTTTGCTAGGGAGGCTTTATCAGTAAACTTTATTGCTTGGCCAAGAATAGTCCTGAGTATAAAATATCTGCTAACAGATCCTAGATGGAGAAAAATGGAGGGGGGGATGAGGAGGATGGAAGAAAGTGAAGTCACATTGTTCAGCTCCCCTCTGGAAAAACCTCAGTCTGATGAGTCAGCCCTCATCTGTGGGAAGGATTGAGTAAGGAGAAAACAAGAGGATAAAGATGGTGTACAAAAGAATGTCCAGTCACATTAAAAAAAAAAAAGCAGTAAGGAACAACTTTTCTATAACATCAGTAACAAAAGATCTTAGAGCAGTAGAATCTATTTAGAACATAGAAATATGAACTAGGTGAGATATTTTGTAGTTTTCTGTCCTAATTTCTCCAATTAAGTAACTTCTTTCTTTCCAAAACTGTATTTTATTTATATATATATAAACACAGTTCTATTAGTTTTTTTGTCAAATCTTCAAATTTCTGACAACACTTCCTTTAAAGCATAAGCTATTAGTCCAGTAACTTTCCCCTGTACAAAATGTATTTTAATTCTTGAATATTTTTTTCTTGTAAAACAGCTATTATGTAGGAATAGCCACAATCTCAAATTCTTTTGCAGCTATTTTGTTCCACAAATTTTTAATTTGGGGAATGAATTTTGAATCATATAAGATTTATGGTTTATGCCCTCCCTTGGAGTGCGTTGAGTTGTAACATCTAATCCACAGGCTCTGGACATTTTATTATATTAGTTACAGAATTGTTAAATATGTCATGCTAATGTGCTTGGGCTATCAAGAAACTATTTTAATAATTATAGGATTTTATGCCAATTGTTAGTGGCACTGAAGTAAGGAAGTGAGTTTTGGTACTATGAGGCAAAGATTGACTCCCATGTATTATTTATTAATTCATCATAGAATAAAAATTTCAATTAATTAAAAAGTGGCATCTATGCACTGATCTTCTCAGAGTAAAACAAGACTTTATTAGATGAGAATTCCTAGTGCTTAGCCCTAAGTTGAAATAGTTGCATTGGCTGTATAGTATTCTGGGAATTTGAAATTACATTTAAATGATAATTTGATTTTTTCAGGCTTTCCACAAATCTGAAGATTATCCCAGCAAAAACAATCCTATTAGAGTAAAATACAAAGCAGCAAAGGAATACTGAATTCAACAACAGATGTTGACATTTAAACATTGTAGCATTTTCATCAATTTAGTATTTCATTTATTCATTTATCATGTAAAATTCCCTTTAATTCCTTTTGTCAGTTCTAACAAATTAGCATTTAGGTCCATAGAAAAAAACACCTCAGAGTGCTGTCTCATCATTTACAGTTTTTAGAATGTGCTATCTAAGCATGTCTTCTTTTGTTTCATGATGTATGCTTGTTGGACAGAATTAAAACTTCACAACAAAATGCCCAGTGTAATGTTTACATGTATAGCACCTAAAAATCAAAAAGTAATGCCTTTTGTTTTAAACCTTGTTAGGTTTTATTTCCTCCTAATACAACGGAGTTCCAATGATTCCTGATCAACAAAAAAACTAAATTTAAGCGTAATAATACTAATACTATTTCTACTGGATTAGTGTTGTAAAATCCTCAGTAAGAGTTGCAGCAAACTACTTTTTATAAACAACCATGATTTTCTAGACTTGACAAAAATCCTTGTAAGAAATAACTAAACCTCTAAGTGAAGTAAATAAAACAATCTGTGATTAAAATACCTATATCAGCAAAGAATATTTGGAAATAAGGGGGAATTTGAGGCAGACTATTAGTGAAAATTTGCTTGTGTAACAGCAAAGCTGTGCAGATTAGAATAGCCTAATTATTTCAAAAAGACTGAAAAGAAATCTTTAAAGATCTAATTAATTTGGGAAACAAAAGACACTAATTTCAGCACATCAAGATTTATTATACTCCCTTGCGATTAAAAGAAAAATGAAAACCTATTTTGCTTAGGTTATATTCAAACTCCTTTTTTTTTTAAAGGAACTTGGTACTCATAGCTTTTGAAAAAAAGTTGGGCAAAAAGATTTTCTTGAAAACAAACTAAGCAAGAAAAAATTTGCATTTTATTTAATAAAGTGTGATTTTTTGGTGAAATTTTCAGATATCTATTATAATAGCCAACTCAGTCATGAGTTGTCAGTTAAGATGAAGCTGACTATAGGAAGATACTTATTTTTACTCTCATATAAACTGACATATTTTAGCCAATTACAAATAAAATTTATTATACATAAAATATTAATATTTTTGATGTTTGTGAAAATTGTGCCTAGCATCTTTTATATTCTTTTAATAAGTATTTACTGAGACCTCTTCATAATAAATATGCATAAGATAGTAAACAGAATATGTAAAGCAACTAACAAGTAATTGAACACACATTCATATTTAACATTTCTTTCTCATTTTAATTTTGTTTGTGACTTTATAAAAATTGTTTCACATTTACTTTTTAGCAATACATAATTACAAATATAAAGCATGCTTCTGGGCGCCTGGGTGGCTCAGTGGGTTAAAGCCTCTGCATTTGGCTTAGGTCATGATCTCAGGGTCCTGGGATCGAGGCCCGCATCGGACTCTCTGCTCAGCGGGGAGCCTGCTTCCTCCTCTCCCTGTCTCTCTGCCTACTTGTAATCTCTCTCTCCGTGTCAAATAAAATAAATAAAATTTAAAAAAAAAAATAAAGCATGCTTCTGTTTCAAGCCACGACAGGTTAACTTGTACAATAATTGCCTTACTGCATAGATAACAAGAAAACTGAATAAAATATATGAAACAACTATTTATGGATTTTTGACAACCATAAGTTGAGCATAACTCAACAGTTGAGCATAACTGTGATCGCTGAGAGAAGGGAAACATGAGGTGAGCTCTATAATTGGCCCTGCTTTCTGCCTTGGGGTGCATTCTGCTGTGCTCCAATGGGAGAGAAAACTCAAGCAGAATATGAAAGTTTTGCTGAGTTGAAAAGGCAGAGATCAGAGTTTAAGGAAGCTGACACAAAGAAATTAACCAGAGAGTGTGTCCCAGAGAAGGTGGGAGCTACTTGGTGGAAGAGAATAAGAAAACTATGTAGAAAATAATACTAGGCTTTGCAAAGAAAATGAAAATTCACAGGGCCGAACAAAAACAAAATCACGGGACTGTAAACTGGATCATTCCTGGAAGTCGTTCAGTGTGGAGAACACTTTGAGATGTATGTGGCAGACACTTCATATGGTTTCGCCTTGGTAGAGGAAGGACTAAGATACCCTTAGAACAGAGTCTGCTTTCAACTCATTCTAACAAACCTTAAATATAAGCTTAACAAACTGAGAAACAGACTCTTAACTATAGAGAACAAACTGTTGGGTACTGGAGGGGAGGTGGGGGGGAGTTTAAGCATGTGATGGGGATTAAGGAGTACACTTGTGATGAGCATCCAGTGTTGTATTTCAGTGATGAATCACTAAGTTCTACACCTAAAACTAACATTGCACTGTACATTAATAAGCTGGAATTTAAATAAAAACATGGAGAAATAAAACCCTTTAAATGATAAAGCTAATTTCTAAGTAGCCTATTTGCAAGAACAAACTTCAGCACTCTTTAGGCAAAATATCAAGTTGCTCAAAATTGTAATGCTCTAAATGTTTGGTATCTAATCAAATACTATTAGAAAATCAAAACAAGAAAATGTGGCTATAACCAGAAGAAAATAACATTCAACCAATAGAAAAAAAAATCAGTAATGAGCAAGATAATGGAATTATCAGACAAGGACTTAAAACAGCTATGTAAATATATCTGTAGATATGAAGAAAAACATGAACATTATAAAAAAGGATTAAAAATGCTGTTTTAAAAGCTGAAAAATATAATCGCCAACATAAAATGCACCAAATTGGCTTAATAATGATTTAGTCACTAATAAATGAACTTAAAAGATATAGCAATAAAAATTACTGAAATTGAATCACATGGAGAAATACTTCCTTAGTTCCAAAAATAAATACATAAATTAACAAAGATATACTGACCTGTGGAACAATTTCGAACATTCTTACATGTGTCTAATTACATTTTCAAAACCAGAGGAAAAAGGGCTGCAGAAAAATATTTGAGAATTTTTTCTTTAATTCGATGAAAAAAGTAAAGCCAAAGCCTGAGGAAGCTTAATAGAATCCAAGCAGGATCAGCACAAAGAAAAGTACCTCAAGGCACACTGTAATCATATTGATGAAAGTCAGTTTTAGAGAAAAATCTTAAAGGTAGTGATGGAAAAAGACACATTAGTGTACGGGGACAACAACAACAAAGGAATAACTGAACATTTCTAGCCAGAAGCAGGTAAAACCAGAAGACAAAGGAGTGATATTTTATAATGCTGGTGGTGGTGGGAAAACAACTGTGGGGTTAGAATTCCTTTTCCATCAAAAATATCATTGAAAACTGAATATAAAGTCTTTCTCAGCTAAAAAAAAAAGCCCCCAAATTTTGACACAAGCAGACTTGCATTGTAAGAAGTGGAGGAAATTTTCCTGGCAGATGATTTGAATAGACGTATATCAACTTAAAGAATAGACTCATCATTAAAAATTAGCCAATAAAGAAATCTCTCTGTTTAGATGGCTTCACTGGTGAATTCTATGAAATATTCAAGAAAAATTAATACTAATCCTACACAAACACATTTAGAGAAATGGAGGAGTGGGAACAACTCACAATTCATTTATGAGGCCAAGATTTCACTGACACTAAAGTTATATAAATATAAGAGAAGACTGCAGACTAGTGTCCTTTATGAACATAGATTAAAAACAAATGCTTAATAAAAAGATGCTTAATAAAAGGTTCACAATTTAAATCCAACAACTTATTAAAAATATAATACCTTATGAATTAATGAGTTTTATTCCAGAAATGGTGGGTTGACAATATTTAAAAATCAAACGATGTACTTCAGCACATTAACAATGGCCAAAAACCATATGGCCAGCTCAATAGTAGCAGAAATCATATTTGATTAAATTTAATACTCATTCATGGTAAAGGAATGGAATGTCAATTGCTCAACTTGATAAAAGGTATCTGATAAGAACCTAGTGATCTTATTTTTATTGAGAAACTGAAAAGTTCCCCTAAAATTGGAAAAAGGCAGTGATATCCACTCTTTTTACTACTATTTTGTTTTGTTTTATTTTGTTTTGTTTTAATTCCAGTATGACATAATATAATATATTGTTATATTAGTTTCAGGTGTACAATATAGTGATTCAACAATTCTCTACATTACTCAGTGCTTATCATTGTTAAGTGTACTCTTAATTTTTACTTATTGCACCCACTTTCCACCCACCTCCCCTCTGGTAACTGTTGGTTTGTTCTCTATAGTGAAGAGCCTATTTCTTGGTTTATCTCTACTTTCTTTGTTCATTTTTTTAAAAATTCCACATATAAGTGAAATCATATGGTATTTGTCTTTCTCCAGCTGACTTATTTCACTTAGAATTTTGAGCTCTAGATCCATTCATGTTGTGGCAAACAGTAAGATTTCATTCTTTCTTAAGGCTGAGTATTATTCCATTCTGTGTGTATGTGTGTGTGTGCGTGTGTGTGTGTGTGTGTGTTTATACGTATATATCCCATCTTCTTTCCATCTCCATTCATCCGTTGATGGACATAGGTTACTTCCATAATTTGGCTTTTTAAAATAATGCTGCAGTAAACACAGTGGTGCATATACTTTTTGAATTCATATTTTGTATTCTTTGTGTAAATGCCCATAGTGGAATTACTGGGTCATATGCTGTTTCTATTTTTAATTTTTTGAGGAACCTCCATACTGTTTTCCACAGTGGCCACACCAGTTTGCATTCCCAACAACAGTGCATGAGGGTTTCTTTTTTCTCTGCATCCTAGCTAATACATGTTATTTCTTGTGTTTTTGACTTTAGTCATTTTGACAGGTATGAGGTGGTATCTCATTGTACTTTTGTTTTGCATTTCTGTGATGATGATGAGTGATGTTGAGCATCTTCTTATATGTCCATTGGCCAACTGGATGGCTTCTTTGGAGAAATGTGTGTTCATGTCTTCTGCCCATTTTAATTGGATTATTTTCTTATTTGTGTTGAGTTATATAAGTTCTTTATATATTTTGTATACTAACCCTTTATTAGATATGTCATCTGCGAATGTCTTCTCCCACTCAGTAGTTTGTCTTTTAGTTTTGTTGATAGCTTTCTTTCCTGTGTAAAAGTTTTTTATTTTGCTATAGTCCCACAGTTTATATTTGCTTTTGTTTTCCTTGCTTCAGTAGACATAGCTAGAAAAAAGTTGCTACAGCAGATGTCAGAGAAATTATTGCCTGTGATCTCTTCTAAGATTTTATGGTTTCGGGTTCCACATTTAGATCCTTAATCCATTTTGAGTTTATTTTTGTGTATAGTGTAAGAAAGTGGTCGAGTTTCATTCTTTTGCTTATAGTTGTCCAGTTTTCCCAACACCATTTATTGAAGAGGCTGTCTTTTTACTATTGCATAGTCTTACCTTTTTTGTCAAAGTTTAATTGACCATATAATTCTCAGTTTATTTCTGTTCTCCCTATCCTGTTTCACTGATCTATGTGTCTATTTTTGTGCCACTACCATACTGTTTTGATTACTAGAGCTTTGTAGTATGTCTTAAAATCTGGGATTGTGATACCTCCAGTTTTGTTTTTCTTTTTCAAGATTTCTTTGACTCTTCAAGTTCTTTTGTGGTTCAAATACAAATTTGAGTATTATTTGTTCTACTTCTGTAAAAAATGATGTTGATATTTTGATAGAAATTGCATTATAGCTATAGATTGTTTTGGGTAGTATGGACATTTTAACAGTATTGTTTTTCTGGTCCATGAATATGGAATATCTTTCAATTTGTTTGTGTCATCTTCAGTTTCTTTCATCAGTGTTTTATAGCTTTCAGAGTATAGCTCTTCTATCTCATTGGTTAAATTTATTCCTAAGTATTTTATTCTTTTTTGTGCAATTGAAAATGGGATTGTTTTCTTAATTTCTCTCTCTGTTATTTCATTATTAGTGTATAGAAATGCAATGGCTTTCTGCATATTGATTTTGTATCCTGAGACTTTATCAAATTTATTTTTCAGCTCTAGTAGCTTCTTGGTGGAATATTTAGGGTTTTCTATATATAGTATCATTTCTTCTACAAATTTCTACAAATTTGCCTACAAAATTGCCTTACCAGTTTGGCCGCCTTTATTTCTTTCTGTTGTCTGATTACTATGGCTAGGACTTCAAGTACTATTTTGAATAAAATTCGTGAGAGTAGACATCCTTGTCTTGTTGCCGACCTTAATTAACATGGAGGATGATGTTAGCTGTGGGTTTTTCATATATAGCCTTTATTATGCTGAAATATGTTACCTCTAAAACTACTTGTTGAGTGTTTTTATCATGGATGCATGTTGTACTTTTCAGATGTTTTTTCTGCCCCCATTGAAATGATCATATAATTTTTATTCTTTTTCTTGCTGATGTGATATATCATGTTGATTGATTTGTGAATAATGAAATACCTTTGAAACCCAGGAATAAATTCCACTTGATCATGGTGAATATTTTCTTTAATGTACTGTTGGATTTGGTTTGCTATTATTTTGTTGAGGATTTTTGCATCTATGTTCATCAGAGATATTGGCCTGTTGTTCTCTCGCTCTTGCTTTCTCTCTCTCTCTCTCTCTTTTGTAGTGTCTTTATCTGATTTTGTTATAAAATGTAATGCTGACCTCATAGTATGAATTTAGAAGTTTCCCTCCACTTCTATTTTTGGGGGACATATTGAGACGTATAGGCATTAACTTCTTTGAATGTTTGGTAGAATTCAACTGTGAAACAGTCTGGTCCTGAACTTTTATTTCTTGGGAGTTTTTGTTTTGTTTGTTTTGTTTGTTATTACTAATTCAGTTTCATTGCTGGTAATCAGTCTGTTCAAATTTTCTATTTCTTTCTGATTCTGTTTGGTACATTATATATTTCTAGGAATTTATATATTTCTTCTAGGTTGTTTAATTTGTTGGCATGTAATTTTTCATAATATTGTCTTACAATCCTTTGTATTTCTGTGCTATTTATTGTTATTTCTCCTTTTTCAGTTCTGATTTGAGTCCTCTTTTTTTCTTTTTCTTTTCTTTCTTTCTTTTTTTTTTTGATTAGTCTGGCTAAAGCTTTCTCAATTTTGTTGAATTTTTTCAAAAACCAGCTTCTGGTTTCATTGATCTGTTCTATTACTTATTATAGTTTCTATTTCATTTATTTCTGCTCTAATCTCTATTATTTCCTTTAGAAGGAAGGGTTTGTCTGTACTTCTTATTCTAGTTTCTTTAGGTGTAAGGTTACATTGTTTATTTGAGATTTTTCTTGCCTCTTGAGATAGGCCTCCATTGCTATAAACTTGTCTCTGAGAATAGCTTTTGCTGCATCCCAAAGATTTGGGGCAATTGTATTTTCATTTTCATTTGTCTTCATGTATTTTTGATTTCCTCTTTGATTTCTTGTTTGACCTATTCATTGTTTAGTAGCATGCTATTTCACCACCATGTATTTGTATTATTTCAGATTTTTTTCTTGTGATTGATTTCTAGTTTTATAGTATTATGGTCAATTACCTATCAGGCTTATTACTTATCTCCATTCCTTTTAGGTCACTTGCTGTGATTTTGTCCTTTTCTTTCATTCAGGACATGATCCTCTGTCTCCTCATTTTGTCTAGTCCTCTGTATTTGTTTGTGTGTATTAGGAAAGGAAAATCAGCTACATCTCCTGGTCTTGAAGGAAGTGGATTTAAAGAAGAGGTCCTGTAGTGCCCTTGAGTGCAGTGCCCCAGTTCATCAGAACCTGCACTTCAGGATTGTCTCCTGTGTGTGCATATGTGCACTTTACTATTGTGGCTGAGACAGGTTTGCTTTTAGTCTAACTATCTGCAATGGCTCTCTTTGCTTAATGTAGGTGGAGTTAGATCACTCTATGTTAATGGACCAGTATGGGTCTGCCTTGAGCTTGAATTGTGTCAGACCAGGCATTTGCCAGAGATATAATAGCACTGAACCTACAGGGTACTTTCCCTATTTTGTCCCCTGAGACATTTTCATGGGTGGGGCCTGCCATTAGGCCAGTTCGGCCCCTGTGAGGGCTCCAGTGGAACTGATGTGTATAATTATCTTCCCCTCTCCCTGGAGCAGGAGTCACTTTGGAGTGGTATTGGGCCCTGCTGGGACTGTTTGCACACTATCAGGTTTTTGGCACCACTTATGATGCACTCTGGCCAAGAGCATATTACATGTGGCAGGTCTGAAGGAGAACATAAGGGTGGGGCACAGAGTATTTATTAGCAAGGTCTACAAAGGTCCACTGAGGGAAAGGACCTGGAGCAGAGGTCTGGCTGGAGGGGACATGTCCACAGTAGAACTTGTGGCAGGGTGGGTGGTGGTAGCAAGTTAGTTATCAAGCGCTGGCACTGCACTTGTTCCCGTAGGTGTTCATGTGTCTAGGCTGTGGGGCAGTGGAGAGAAATCGAGCCCGCTAGAATCTTTATTCCTGAATAAGTCCCCCAAAGGTCCCTGTGCCTCCAGCACACACTCTGAGATTAATTAGCAAATCTCTCTCTCACGTACCTGAGGCATTTTTCAAGCTGCTATTTCTATGCTATATCTCTGTGGGGCTATTTATTGTGCTGTCTCTTTAAGGGTAAGTACTCAGTTTCCTATTGCCCCCTGGCTCTCCCAGCAGATTTTTAAAGTTCCTGCTGATTGTAAAACCTCTTGAAATTTGGCCCCTCCAGTTTTCCAAGCCAAATACTATGGAATTCACCTTCTCCTCTGCGGGCTCCCTGGTGAGAGAATATATTTCTCTCCCTTCTCTGTGCCTGTTTTGTCCCTTTCTCCCATGGACAGTCTCATGGGTCTGTTTCGTTCCTGAATGAGTCTCCGCCCTTCCTACCATCTTTGATGTGGCCTCCACTCTACATTTATGTGGGGAGAGTTTGTTCTGCCAGTCTTTGGGTGACTTCCTGGGTTATTTACATTGATGTTTTTGTTATCTAATTGTATCCGTAGGAAAAGGTGAGCTTAGGGTCCTCCTACTCTGCCATCTTACCTGGAAATCCTTTATTGCTATTTTAATTTTCATGGAGGACCTGGTTAAATAACAAGGCAAGGATGAGCAATAAAAAGGCTTCAATTTGGGGAGGAAAATTTACAACTTTTTATTTATACATGGTAGAAAATATATGACAGTTTAATGAGCACAAAAAAGATTATCGACATCTTTATTCTTCAAATAACTATAAAACAAAATGAGATACCACTGTATACTACCAGAAAGACTAATTAAAAAGATTGATATATTAAATATTTGCAAAGATGCAGAGGAACTGACGGTAGAGAAAATAGTACAATGTTTTTGGACATTTGGAGGTTTATCTTTAAGGCAAACATACACTTACAATGCAACTAATAATTGTACTCTTAGATATTTATCCAGGAAAAATCAAAGTATATTTATACATAAAATAAATATACAATAATAGCTTTATTTACAATATCTAAAAAATGGTAAGCAATGCAAATGTCTATCAAATGCCGAATAAACAAATTATAATGTATTTATACAATGAAAGGCTACTCAGCAATAAAAAGAAATCAACAAATAATAAACATAATAACATGGAAGTATTTAAAAATTATTCTGAAAGAGAGCAAAAACAAGTGGTCATTGCATGATTCCATTTACATGAAATTCTAGAATGGTCAAAATGTTTCTGTTATAGTAGAAAGGGAATTAGTAATTGCCCTGGATTAAGATTTGGGGAAAGATGGCTGGGCTGGGTACAAAAAAGCATGGGGAAAGTAGCTGGAGTTATGGGCATGTTATATAATTTTATAGTTAAGTAGCTTTATACATTTCTCAAAATTCATCAAAATGTAAAATTAAATGAAAACCACTTACTATTAGGGTCACAGACATGCATAAAAAGGTAGTGGGAGGGCGCCTGGGTGGCTCAGTGGGTTAATGCCTCTGCTTTCGGCTCAGGTCATGATCTCAGGGTCCTGGGATCGAGGCCCACATCGGGCTCCCTGCTCAGCGGGGAGCCTGCTTCCCCCCTCTCTCTCTGCCTGCCTCTCTGCCTCCTTGTGATCTCTCTCCCTCTNAAAAAAAAAAAAAAAAAAAAAAAAAAAAGGTAGTGGGAAGGTTGCATGGATAATACTGAACAGAGGACCTGGCAGAAGAGTGCCAGATTAGAAGAGTGCCAGATTTGGGTAAAACCAAAGTTTTGTTGTTTTTTTGCTTGTTTTTAGAACATGAAGAAGAAAAGGGAACTAGTATAATGAACTTTTGTGGACCCAGGTAACATAAAGTCAAAAAGAAACTAGAAGGCAGGGTTTAACATGAAATTTAAAGATCCATAACTCCAAATGAATAGATTTAGTGCAAGAGGATAGAGGGAAATTTCATGTCAACAGCATACTTACAGCTCTGGTCTTGGATGTCTGTGAAGAAAGAAAAGAAAAAAGTATTTATTGTGCATACATATACATGGGGGCATGAATGGAATTCTAATTAATCTGAACTAGGGTCCTCATTCTTAATTGACAAGAACCTTCTGAAGATAGTTGGTCAAGTAAGAATGTACATTATTAAATCATAAACAATATTCAATATTCCCCTCAAAATACAGAAAAATGTATAACTGCATTTGAAAGACAAATGATAGAAAAAATTGGCAGCAAAGTTTGCTACATAACAGATGAAAAATGTGACCAGATGTATTTATTTTAATTTATTCATTTTTATAAAGAATTTTTTTAAAGATTTATTTATTTATTTGACAGAGAGAGAGAGTGAGAGAGACAGGCAGAGGGAGAGGTAGAAGCAGGCTTCCTGCTGAATGGAGAGTCCAATGTGGGGCTTGATCTGAGCTGAAGACAGGCACTTAACTGACTGAGCCACTCAGGCATCCCTATTTAAATTTATTCTTAAAAAAAATCTAATATAAGAATTTTCTTCATCAAAGAACACAAAGAAGCTCAAAAGTGACTTATCAGAAAATTAAAAAGAAACAAAGTTTAAAGATCTTATAAAATAAGTAGTGATAAAATAAAGCATGACAATAATAGCAAATTTATGAACTTATGAAGATATAGTAAAAATAGGAATGAGACAATTGAAAAAATATAGTAGAAATGAACAAAAAGTGAAAAGGGATTCTGGGATTATAATTGACAAAAATTATCAAAATATAGTTAATGTACATATAGAAAATGAACAAAATGTGAGGAGGGATTTTGAGATCAGAATCAACAGATTATCTAAATCATAGTTAATATACACATAGCTGATGTCCCCAGCTAAGAAATTCATATGCTGGTTATCAATAAGAAAAATGGTCTGGGTGCCTGGGTGTCTCAGTTGGTTAAGCCTCCAACTCTTGATTTTGGCTCAGATCATGATCTCAGGGTTGTGAAATTGAGCCCAACATTGGTCTCTGTGCTGAGTGTGGAGTCTGTTTCAAATTCTCTTTCTCCTCTTTCTGCCCCTCTCCCTTGCTCATACACATGCACATTCTCTCTCTGAATAAAGAAAAAAGTCCAATAAGAAAAGACTTGGGTTTTTTTAATCTATAGGTTAAAAGTTAAATTTCATCCAAAGAAAGCATTGGCAAAGTACTATTAATTCTTATGTATGTGTTAGTAATTTTAGTAGATTTAAAATTTAAAGATGAAATCTTTTTTTAAAAGATTTTATTTATTTGACAGAGAGAGACACACAGAGTGAGAAGGAACACAAGCAAGGGGAATGGGAGAGGGAGAAGCAGGCTTCCCGCTGAGCAAGGAACCCAATGCGGGGTTCAGTCCCAGGACCTTGAGATCACGGCCTGACCTGAAGGCAGACGCTTAACCAACTGAGACACCCAGGCCTCCCTAAAGATAAAATCTTTATAAATTAGGCAAAGAGAGCAAATAATCTGTAAAGGGGAAACAGACTTTTGCTATAGCAATATTTAACACTAGAAGATAATGAGTATTTTCTATAATACCCATAGGAAGCTGACACAATAATTATAAAAGCATACAATTTAAGAGTATCATTTAAGTGTAAGTATAAAATATATGTGTATATATATTGGCCCTGATTCACAATGTAATGGCTATACAGGTCCCAATTTTCCTGCTGCACGTGGCCCACTGCTCTAGGGTCAGGGATTTCTCCTCAAAGGTGTGGTTGTGCAGGAGCTCTTCTGGTTTAAGTATGTATTTACCAGCTGGCACAGCAGCGCAGAGTGGAAGTGGCCCACTTGGAATGGAACCCTAGCCCTGACCCCAACCCTAAATTACATTTTCTTAAAGAGATGTTAAGGTGATGTTATGAAGCCAAATAAACTATAAGTGGAACATCTGCAGTAAAATGACCGCTGAAAAAAATTCATGGGCTTTGGTATAAAACAAAAATAAGTTTTGAGATTGACTATGTTTTGAGAAGAACTGTGTAGTAAAGAATTTAACACTACCCCAAAACAGATCTGCCCTTTGCCTTCCACTTTTGGGAGATTATTTCTCAACTTTTGGAATTTAATGCATGATAAAAGTTTCTTTATTTACCTGGGGACTTTGGGAGATACCAAAAATGTGGGTTAGGGTAGGGGCTTTGAGTCTTGCAGTAGCAGTCCAACTCCAGAGAGACTGGAGACTGAGCTCAACAACATCATGGCCAACTGGGCATATAGGATTGAGCTCCAAGACTTTTGACACCAAGGCTTGGGTGGGCTTCTCTGTTTGGCAATATTGTCATGGATATTGTCACATAAATATAAGAAAAGTAACACTGTTTATGACTATGAGGAGAGGACAACTGGAAGCTCCATGTTGGCTGCTCTCTAATTTTAATCTGTGTCCTTTACCTGTAGGAAATTATAACAATGTATATAATAGCTTTCAATAAGTTCAACAAATCTTTGCAGTGGGGAAGCCTGGTTGGATCAGTCATTAAGTGTATGCCTTTGGCTCAGGTCATGATCCCAGGGTCCTGGGATCAAGCCTCACATCAGGCTCCTGGCTTAGTAGGGAGCCTGCTTCTCCTACTCCCTCTGCTCTTCCCCATGCTTGTTATCTCTCTCTCTCTCTCTGTCAAAAAATAAATAAAATCTTTAAAAAATATATAAAATTTTTTTAAAATATTCTTGTAATGAATTATTGAAACTAAGTGTGGTTGTAGGAATCACTGAACTTAGAATTGTCAGAATTGAAGGCTGTTTATAACTTGGATATTATAGACCCCAATAATACAGAAATTTTAACTAAAGATAGTTGTGAGAAAATGTTGAAAAACATCATAGACATATAAGCACAACTTAAAAAAAAATCCTTAAAAATCATGAGTAAAAATCTACAACTTGAGCTAATTTGTCATTTGAGCTCAATCAAGTATATCGACATACATATATTGAAAAGATAAATAGGGAATACTGGAAATGTATAATTTAAAGAAGTCAAATATTGAAAATTAATGATGGGAGATGGAAGAAAGTAAATAGATTCTTCTAACCATTTTGTAAAATGGGAAATCAACAGTGTCTAAAGAAATAGTGGATTAATAAATTATATAAAATTATAATCTCAAATGTCATTCTTAGAACAAAACTGAAAATGTCCACTCGCACACACACACATATACATACATACATACTCCCAAATACACACACATACATATGATTATAGAGATGTATTTGTGAAGGTTACAAAAAAACAGGAAAAAAATGATGTCAAGAATTTGAGTTTTGGGTTAATAGCTAACTAGGTAATTTGAATCAATCTCCATACTAAGAATGATATGAAAATAAAAATAAAATTTAAAAAATGTGTTGGGTTTGCAGGGTTCCCTGTACTAATGCTACAAAAAGTGGTTGAAAAGATCAAGAGGATGAGAAACTGACAAGAGATTTAGATAAACATTAGATAGATTCATGAAGTGAGAAAGACAAGAAATGGAATGAGTCCACCTGCAGTGTGTGTGCCCGTGTGTGTGAAAGAGTTGGAGTGGGGGTTGGAAAAATAGGTTGATTCTAGGACCTGGAACCTGAGATTTTACCATATTATTGAAAGTGTATCTGTAATAGATTCTTGCAGAGACCAAAGCCAAATTTCTAATTTCAATTCCAAATTTCTAATTTCAATTCAATTAGATTGAGGAGAATCTGAAATGCTGATGCTCCTAGATACCTGTTAGAGGCAAAGTAAATTAAATCTGATGGAAAAAAGAAATCAATGCCTTTTTGTACTATTTTAAGTTGTTTCTACACAGTTTCTAACTTTTAATAATAAAATATCCAATCACACAAGGAGATAAGAAATAAAAAGCATGGAGGAGGAGCAAGATGGCGGAGGAGTAGGAGACCGATTATCATCAGGTCCCAGGAGTTCACCCAGGTAGTTATCAAACCAGTCTGAACACCTACAAATTCAACAGGAGATTGAAGAGAAAAGCAGCAATTCTAGGAACAGAAAATGATCACTTTCCAGAAGGTAGGACATGCAGAGAAGTGAATCTGAAGTGACAGGAAGATAGACCCTGGGGGGAGGGGCCAGCTCCTGGCAAGTGAGGGAGCAACAGAGCACAAAATCAGAAATTTTAGAAGTCTGCTTCACTGAGGGATGCCGCCCCAGAGGATAAATGGGGGGTGAAGCCCTCACAGGGACAGTGTGGTCTCAGGAACCACAGGGACACAAAAGACCAGAGGTGTCTGAGAGCGAGAGAGCTCCCAGCTATTGGAGAGGAGAAGCCAACTGCAGAGACAGAGCCAAGTTGACAAGGGGGTCTCTCAGCTCGGTGTTACCTTAAACTGTGATCCAAAGCACACTCAGGCCACTGCCCTTTGAGCAGGGACCCCACAAGTGGCAGATCCGGAGAGAACCCCTCCTGCCTCCTCTGGGACGAGGAGCACAGGAGTGTGCTGCAGGAATCTGCTGGGTTTGGAGATTGCAAATGGGGCTGTGCACCAGTAGAGTACAGCTCGAGTACAGCTTGAGTACAGCTCAAGTACAGGCTGGGTGAGCTCAGAGTGCAGCTGGAGACCAGGGAGATGGGATGGATTGACTGCTTTTCTCTGAGGACGCACTGAGGAGTGGGGTCCCAAACTTTCCACTCCTCCAGGTCAGAGATTGGGAGGCCACCATTTTCATTCCCATCCTCCAAAGCTGTACAGAAAGCATTCAGGGAACAAAAGTTTCCAAGAGCGAACCCAAGCTGATTACCCAGCCTAGTCCCTGGCAAGGGCGGTGCAATTCTGCCTCGGTCAAAGACACTTGAGAATCACTACAACAGGCCTCTCCCCCAGAAGATCAGCAAGAACATCCAGCCACGACCAAGTTCACCGATCACTGAGAATTGAACTCCAGAGCTAGGGGAAAGCAACTCATAGACTTCATGGCATTTTGCCCATGATCCTTTAGCCTTTCAAAGTTAAATTCTTTGAATTTTATTATTTTCTTACTCTTTTATTTTAAATTTTTTCTTCTTTCCTATTTTTACGTTTTTTAACTATTTTATCTTATCAATACCTTTTTTAAATCTTTTAAAATTTTCATTATTATAGTCATATTTTATCTCGTCATTGTATTTAACCTTATTTTTTGTATACATATAGGGTCTGTTCAATTCACCAGTCTAGTAGATAGATAGATAGATAGATAGATAGATAGATAGATAGATAGATAGATACAGAGATACAGAGATACAGAGATAGATAGAGATAGAGAAAAAGATAGATACAGATATAGAAATAGATGTAGATAGATTTCATCTTCTTCTCCTTTTTTTACCCCCTCTTTCTTCTGCCCCCAGTTTCAGGTCTCTTCTGATTTGGTTAGTGTATATTTTTCTGGGGTCATTGCTATCCTTTAGCGTTTTGTTCTCTCATCCATCTATTCTTATCTGGATAAAATGACAAGGTGGAAAAAAATCACCACAAAAGAAGAAGAAGAAGAAGAAGAAGAAGAAGAAGAAGAAGAAGAAGAAGAAGAAGGGGCAGTAACAATGACTAGGGACCTAATCAATGTGGACATTAGTAATATGTCAGAACTAGAGTTCAGAATGACGACTATCAAGTTGCTAGCTGGGCTTGATAAAAGCATGGAGGATAATAGAGAATCCCTCTCTAGAGAAATAAAAACCCTTTCTGGAGAAATAAAAGAACTAAAATCTAACCAAGTTGAAATCAAAAAAGCTATTAATGAGGTACAATAAAAAATGGAGGCTCTTACTGCTAGGATAAAAAGCAAAAGAGAGAATTAGTGATATAGAAGACCAAATGAGAGAGAATAAAGCAGCTGTGAAAAAGAGAGACAAACAACTATGGGAGCATGAGGGAAGAATTTGAGAGATAAGTGATACCATAAGATGAAACAATATTAGAGTATTTAGGATCCCAGAAGAAGCAGAAAGAGAGAGAGGGGCAGAAGGTATATTGGAGCAAATCATAGTAAAAAATTTCCCTAATTTGGTGAAGGGAATAAGCATCAAAATCCAGGAGGCAAAGAGAACCCCCTCTCAAAATCAATAAAAATAGGTCCACACCCCAATCATCTAATAGTAAAACTTACAAGTCCTAGTGAGGAGGAGAAAATCATGAAAGCAGCTTGGGACAAGAGGTGTGTAACATACAATGGTAAAAATATTAGGCTGACAGCAGACCTATCTACAGAGACCTGGCAGGCCAGAAAGACCTGGCATGATATATTCAGAGCACTAAATGAGAAAAAAACAAGCCAAGAATACTATATCCAGTTAGGTTGTCATTGAAAATAGAAGGAGAGATAAAAAGCTTCCAGGACAAACAAAAACTAAAGGAATTTGCAAACACTAAGCCAACTCTACAGGAAATATTGAAAGGGGTCCTCCAAGCAAAGAGAGAGCCTAAAAGAAAAATAGACCAAAGAGACACAATATACAGTAACAGGCATCACAGATATATTCAGAACATTCCATCCCAAAACAACAGAATACACATTCTTCTCTAGTGCACATGAAACATTCTCCAGAACAGATCACATACTGGGTCACAAATCAGGTCTCAACCTGTACCGAAAGTTTGGGATCATTGCCTGCATATTTTCAGACCGTAATGCTCTGAAACTAGAACTCAATCACAAGAAAAAATTTGGAAAGTACTCAAATACATGGAGGCTAAAGAACATCCTACTAAAGAACGAATGGGTCAACTGGGAAATTAAAGAAGAATTTTAAAAAAATCATGGAAACAAATGAAAATGAAAACACAACTGTTCAAACTCTTTGGGACACAGCAAAAGCAGTCCTGAGAGGAAAGTATATAGCAATAAAAACCTTTCTCAAGAAACAGGAAATGTTTCAAGTACACAACCTAACCCTCCACCTAAAGGAGCTGGAGAAAGAACAGCAAAGAAAGCCTACACCCAGCAGGAGAAGAGAAATAATAAAGATAAGATCAGAAATCGATGACGTAGAAACCAAAAGAATAGTAGACCAAATCAACGAAACTAGGAGCTGGTTCTTTGAAAGAATTAATAAGATTGATAAACCCCTGGCCAGACTTATCCAAAAGAAAAGAGAAAGGACTCAAATTAATAAAACCATGAACGAAAGAGGAGAGATCACAACCAACACCAAAGAAATACAAACAATTCTAAGAACATATTATCGGGACGCCTGGGTGGCTCAGTCAGTTAAGCAGCTGTCTTCAGCTCAGGCCATGATCCCAGCGTCCTGGGATTGTGTCCCGCATTGGGCTCCTTGCTCAGCAGGGAGCCTGCTTCTCTCTCTACCTCTGCCTGACATTCTGCCAGCTTGTGCTCTCTCCCTCTCTCTCTGACAAATAAATAAAATCTTAAAAAAAGAGAGAACATATTATGAGCAACTCTACACCAGAAAATTTGACAATCTGGAAGAAACGGATGCATTCCTAGAGAAATATAAACTACCAAAACTGAACCAGGAAGAAATTGAAAACCTGAATAGACTGATAACCAATAAAGAGATTCAATCAGTCATCCAAAATATCCCAACAAACAAGAGCCCAGGGCCAGACAGCTTCCCAGGCGAATTCTACCAAACATTTAAAGAAGAATTAATACCTATTCTCCTGAAACTGTTCCAAAAAATAGAAATGGAAGGAAACCTTCCAAACTCATTTTATGAGGCCAGCATTACCTTGATCCCTAAACCAGGCAAAGACCCCGTCAAAAAGCAGAATTACAGACCAATATCCTTGATTAACATGGATGCAATAATCCTGGACAAAATACTAGCCAATAGGATCCAAGGGCACATTAAAAGGATTATTCACCATGACCAAGTGGGATACATTCCTGGGCTGCAAGTTTGGTTTAACATTCGCAACTCAACCAATGTGATACAAGACATTAATAAAAGAGAGAACAAGAATCATATGATCCTCTCAATAGATGCTGAAAAAGCATTTGACAAAGTGCAGCATCCTTTCTTGATCAAAACTCTTCACAGTATATGCATAGAGGGTACATGCCTCAATATCATCAAAGCCATCTATGAAAACCCCACAGCAAATATCATTCTCAATGGAGAAAAACTGAGAGCTTTTCCCCTTAGGTCAGGAACACAGGAGAACAGTCCACTATCACCACTGCTATTCAACAAAGTACTAGAAATCCTAGTCTCAGCAATCAGACAAGAAAAAGAAATAAAAGCCATCCAAATCGGCAAGAAAGAGGTCAAACTCTCACTCTTTGCAGATGATATGATTCTTTATGTGGAAAACCCAAAGGACTCCACTCCAAAACTGCTAGAACTCATATAGAAATTCAGCAAAGTGTCAGAATATAAAATCAATGCACAGAGATCAGTTGTATTTCTATATACCAACAAAACAGAAGAAAGAGAAACTAAGGAGTCGATCCCATTTACAATTGCACCCAAAAACCATAAAATACCTAGGAATAAACCTAACCAAAGAGGCAAGGAATCTGTACTCAGAAAACTATAAAATACTCATGAAAGAAATTGAGGAAGACACAATGAAATGGAAAAACATTTCATGCTCATGGATTGGAAGAACAAATATTGTGAAAATGTCTATGCTACCTAGAGCAATCTACATATTTAATGCAATCCCATTAAAATACCAGCAATTCATTTCAAGGAAATGGAACAAATAATCCTAAAGTTTATATGGAACCAGAAAAGACCCCAAATAACCAAAGGAATGTTGAAAAAGAAAACCAAAGTTGATGGCATCACAATTCCAGACTTCAAGCTCTATTACAAAGCTGTAATCATCAAGACAGCATGGTACTGGCACAAAAACAGACACATAGATCAATGGAACGGAATAGAGAGCCCAGAAATGGACCCTCAACTCTATGGTCAACAAATCTTCAACAAAGCAGGAAAGAATGTCCAATGGAAAAAAGTCTCTTCAATAAATAGTGTTAGGAAAACTGAACAGTCATATGCAGAAAAATGAAACTGGATCATTTCCTTATACCACACACAAAAATAGACTCAAAATGGATGAAAGACCTCAATGTGAGAAAGGAATCCATCAAAATCCTTGAGGAGAACACAAGCAGAAGCCTCTTCTACCTCAGCCACAGAACTTTTTCTTGGAAACATCACCAAAGGCAAGGGAAACAAGGGCAAAAATGAACTATTGGGACTTTATCAAGATTAAATCTTTTGCACAGGAAAGGAAATAGTCAACAAAACCAAAAGACAACTGACAAAATGGGAGATGATATTTACAAATGACATATCAGATAAAGGGCTTGTATCCGAAATCTATAATGAACTTCTCAAACTCAACACCCAGAAAATAAATAATCCAGTGAAGAAATGTGCAGAAGACACAAACAGATATTTCTCCAAAGAAGACATCCAATTGGCCAACATACACATGAGAAAGTGCTCAACATCACTCGGCATCAGGGAAATACAAATCAAAACCACAGTGAGATACCACCTCACACCAGAAATGACAGATGTTGGCAAGGATGCAGAGAAAGGGGAACCCTCCTACACTGTTGGTGGGAATGCAAGCTGGTGCAGCCGTTGGTGGGAATGCAAGCTGGTGCAGCCACTCTGGAAAACAGTGTGGAGGTTCCTCAAAAAGTTGAAAATAGAGCTGCCCTACAACCCAGCAATCGCACTACTGGGTATTTACTCTAAAGATACAAAGGTAGTGATCGTCAGGGGCACATACACCCAAATGTTTGTAGCAGCAATGTCCACAATAGCCAAACTATGGAAAGAACCTAGATGTCCATCAACAGATAAATGGTTAAAGAAGATGTGGTATATATATACAATGGAATACTATGCAGCCATCGAAAGAAATGGAATGTTGCTGTTTCCAACGAGGGAATGAAGAAAATGAAAGCAAGATGGGTTCAGGAAGGAGACAAGCCATAAGAGACTCTTAATCTCACAAAACAAACTGAAGGTT
>LNAC01000868.1:2057-65921 GCA_002007465.1 Ailurus styani | reverse complement strand
TGGGTGGGTTATGGATATTCGGGGGGGGGGTTGTGCTATGGTTAGTGCTGTGAAAGGTGTAAGCTTGATGATTCACAGACCTCTACCCCTGGAGCAAATGTAGAAGAAGGAGAAGGAGAAGAGGAAAAAAGAAAGAAAAAGCATGATCCAAAAAAAAAAAAAAGAAAAAAAGAAAAAATACACACAAAAAATAAACACAAAAAACAAGAGGATAAACAGATTATAGAAACAGATTCATAAGGGATACAGATAAGTTATGACATGCCTGCCAAAATATAACTATGTCTAATATATTTTAGAAATATTACAAAAGACAAAGTCTGTTGAGAATTTTGGCATATAACTGGCACTTAAGAAGGAATCAAAAAATTATAAAAACCAAATGATACAGAATTAAAATTGATAGCATAATGGATGGATTACTAGGTGATTCTAGGAAAGAGAGAATTAGGAACCCAGAAGACAGATCTAAAGAACTGTTTAAAAAGAGAGAGAGAGGGCGCCTGGGTGGCTCAGTGGGTTAAAGCCTCTGCCTTCGGCTCAGGTCATGATCTCAGGTTCCTGGGATCGAGGCCCGCATGGGGCTCTCTGCTCAGCGGGGAGCCTGCTTCCTCCTCTCCCTGTCTCTCTGCCTGCCTCTCTGCCTACTTGTGATTTCTCTCTCTGTGTCAAATAAATAAATAAAATCTTAAAAAAAAAAATAAAAAGAGAGAGAGAAAGAAAGAGACAGACAGACTGCCTGGGCTTTTATACTGACAGTCTCAGAGTTCCACAGATTTGGGAGCAGAAACCACAGTGCTTCTCAAGGCTCTAGCTCAAAAAATTCAAAGGGACTGCTGAAATTATGGTGTTGGAGAAGTAGTGTCCACCTCCTGAAGGCGAGGTGGCAAAAACATAGTCAAAGGAGTATGCATGTAATGATAGAATAAATATATCATCAATAATAAAAAATCTATTACATAAAATTTGGCACACCCATACAGTTAAATTCTATACAGTAAAAAAAGGTAAATGAAACTACCTTTTCAAGTATTGCTAGAGGGTGGATTTCTAAATTACATGTTTTAAATAAAGTGAAGACCTGTGCATATTATAAGCCACCATTTCTATAACAAAGAATATAAATCATATAAACTGTTTTGTTTATAGATGTCTGTTGAAGAATACATAGGAGAAGGAAATGTAATTGACATTTAGAAGGATAACTGGATTGTGAATATAGCAAGTATCACTATGTTATGTTCTGTAGAGTTTGAACTAACTAAATTATTTAACATAAATTGACATAGTTAAAAGGAATTAATGGAGATACTTTAATGGAAACGAATCTGACGATCAAAGATGTAAAACAAAATATTGAGGCAATGAACCAGACTTTTTTGTCAGGAGAAAAATTTGTATAGAGAATTGAACATGCAGAAAGTAGAATTAGAATCAGAGTATGACCTTTTCGGACTGGGCTAAAGGACTTGAACTTCATTCTGTAAGTAATAACAAGTCATCAAATTTTTATGGACAGAAAAGTCACAATTAAAGCAGGACATCAGGGACATTACTTAACAGTTTTGCCCAGAGTATAATAGAAAGAATAGTTTAGATACAGACTAAAGAGCATTAGTTCAAAAAAGGTAAATTCATTAAAAGCTAGCACCAAAATGCTCTAAATGAGTTCAGGTCTCCTGAGACAGATGAAGTACTCACAGGAATCAAGGGCAGTAGTGGATGAGATTACTAAATTGCTCTGAGTAATCTTTGAGAAGTCTTGGTGACCTGGTAGGATGCCCAAATGATGCAAAAAGTGAGACAGTGCCTCAGTTTTTGTTTTGTCTATCTTCCTTTTAGTAAAAATAAATAAATAAACACATAAAAAATAAATAATAAATAAATAAAACTATAGACACCAAGAGTGAAATGCCTGAACACCACTTCCCCCAGCCAAAAAAAACAAAAAACAAAAAACAAAACAAAACCCAAACCCTCTTTATCAGATAGTGAGGTTGTTTCTGAGATATAGGTGTCAACAGAGTTTTAATTTTTGCTTCATCTAACATTAATTTGAATTACGTGGAATGAATTTCCAACAGAATTACTACCAATAAAATCCTGTGTTATTGTGACAACATTTTTCATAATAGATTTTCTTTAAGTGAGTAAAAGGGGTTCTGCTTCTGGGAAGATAGAGTACATGTACTTTCCCCTATTCACATTAAGTACAGCTAAAAATCTTGGACATTATATATATAAAACAAACATGAAGCCTGAAAAGCAAAGAGATGAGAGACTGGCTAGGGTTCTTGGACTTCAAGGAATGACATGGCAGTGGGTTCCTTGTGTTTTCATTTTGCTTCATATATAACATCCTTGATGTTAAAGAAGGTGGCAACTTAGAAATGCCAATGGGTTTACACACACACACACACACACACACACACACACACACACCCTCCAAAAAGCCTGTATTCTATGGCCAAAAGTTCAGGAGAGGGCCAACCTAGCAAGACAGAAATCTTTTGCACAATTATCACTGTACTCCAGCCAAACAGCACAGGAAAACTATGGCCTCACTTCAATCCATTCCAATAAAGGCATTTTCTTCAAGCTATGGTGAGCCACTGAAACCCCTCTGCCAGGACAGTACCAGAGAAAGCCATGTAGAAAGCTGAGGCTTTTATCACCACTAGGTGAAAATGACACCCACATTACCAATAGCCATAGTGTCAGTGGAGACCACATTGAAGCCTGAATATATCTACATCCACATTGCAGGAATGAGATAACTTTGTCCCTCCTCCTGGTGTCAGGAGAAACCTAGTAGAGCAGATCTGTAAAACTTATCTATTTAGCATAACTAAAATTTTATAACCATTGAATAACAACTCTTCATTTCTTCTACTTCCTGACCTTTGAAAACCACTATTGCATTCTCTGCTTCTATGAATCTAACTGCTTTAGATACCTCATATATGTGGAGTCATGCAGCATTTGCCTTTCTGTGACCACTTTATTTCACTTCGCATAATGTTTTCCAGGTTTATCCATGCTTTGCAAATGGTAGGACTTTCTTTCTCTTTTTTAAGGCTGAATAATATTCTGTATATAGATACATCACATTTTCTTTATCTATTCATCTATTGATGGACACTGGGTTGTTTCCATATTTTGGCTATTATGAATAGTGCCACAATGAACCATGGGGTTGAAAATATCTCTTCGAGGTCTTGATTTCAATTTCTTTAGATGTATACCCCAAAGTAGGAATCTAGGTCATTTGGTAGTTATATTTTTAATTTTTTGAGGAATCTCCATACTGCTTTCCATAGTGGCTGCACCATTCTACATTCCCACAGTGTTTAAGGGTTCCAATTTCCCTACATCTTCATGGATACTTGTTGTATTTTTGTAATGTGAGAGGTAATAATAATAATATAATAATAACAATAATAATTGAGATTTTCATATCTCATGTCTATAATTAACCATACATATTGTGAACTTTAAAATTCATTAAGAAGCCAGATTTCATATTAAGTGTTCTTACCACAAAAAAAGCAAACAAACAGAAAAAAGGGGCACAGAAAACCCTGGGAGGTGTTAGATATGTCTATTATCTTAATTGTGGTGATGGTATCATGAGTATTTCTATATGTGTAAACTCATCAAATTATACACATTAAATATGTACAGGTTTTATGGTCAATTATCCTATTAAAATCAGCTATAAAACTTAAAAAAAATGAAAAGACCTAGTGGAAAGTCAGTACTTTTACTATTTCCAAGCAATGACAAGGATATCCCTCTGAGGTGTCAGTGGAGGCCGCTCAGGGAGCTATAATGAAACAGTGCTGCTTCTCCCAGTGGGGTAGCTACCAGTGGGGATCCCAAACTCCCACCAACACTGAGTAATGATGTTTCCCCTCCCCTCATCCTCAGGTATCACAAGCATCTGAGTGAGGAAAATGAGGAACCTGGGTATCTATTTCCAACTAACAATAATAAAGTTGGAATCCTTTCTCCCCCCTCTTGCTAAAATGGTGTCAGAGGAAACCAGCTAAAATGCATTTAAATATGATATGGAGTCTTAAAAAATAATATCCCAAGTGTCCAAGTTATAACTCAAAGTCACCTATGATATCCGAAAAGAGGAAGACCTCAAGTTCAAGAAAAAGGGATAATCAATAGAGGCCAACACTCAGATGAAATAAATATTAAAATTATCTTACAGTGATTTTTTAAGAAGCCATCATAAAAATCCTTCAACTAGTAATTATAAATATTCTTGAAAAAATAGAAAGTCTCAATCAAGATATGAAAGTTATAAAGATAAACCAAATGAGAATTTTTGACTTAAAAATAATATAACCTAAATTAAAAACTCAGTGAATGGGCCCAACGGCATAAAAGAGGAGATAGCAGAACAAATCAGTGAACTGGAAGACAGTAGAGTAGAAATTACCTAATCTGATCAACATGGAGAAAATAGGCAGAGAGAGAAAACAAAAACAGGGCCTCAGTGACTTGGAGAAGTAATGGTTCAAAATATCCAAATTTGGCAAAAGATATAAACCTATAGATTCGGGAAGCTAGCTAAAATCCAAAGAGGATAAACTCAAAGAAATCTACATCAAGATGCATCATCGTCAAACTTTGAGAATTAAAGAAGAGAAACAATGGGAGAAAAGACAATTTACCTGGAGGGAAAATCAATCACAATGACTTTGGATCCCTCAACAGAAATGATAGAAGTTAGACAGAAGTAGTACAATAGTTTTTAAGTACTAAAAAAGATAAACTGCCAAGCCAGAAATCTATAGCCACCCAAAATATTTTTCAATAATAAAGGGAAAATGAAGGCATTGTCAGATAAAGGAAAATTAAGAGAATTTGTCACCAGCAGAGCAAGCCTAAAATAATGACTCAAGGAAGTTCTCTAGACAAAAAGATAACGACAAAACAAGGAAGCTTCATAAGTCAGGAAGAAAAAACATGATCTCTTTCTGAAGTCTTTACCAGCATTGGGGTATGGTAGTCACTGCTCTTGATCTGAAGATTTAGGTCTGCCACTGTGTTCACACACAGCAGAGTTTGTTCAAAGAGCAGGCAGTTTTTCCTCTTTTTAGATATATACAAGCATTCCTCATTTTATTGTATTTTGTTTTATTGCACCCCAGATATTGTGGGTTAAAGGTTTGTAGCAACCCTGTATTGAAATAGGCTACTAGTGCCATTTTACCAACAGCATCTGCTCTCTTTCTGTCTCTGTGACACATTTGGTAATTTTCACAATATTTCAGTTTTTTTTTTCACGTTATGGTGATTTGTGATCACTGATTATAACTTATTGAAAGCTCAGATGATAGTTAGCATTTTTTAGCAATAAGGTATTTTTTGGTTAAAGTATGGACATTTCCTTTTTAGACATAATGTTATTGCACATTTATTTCACAACAGTATAGTGTCAACATAACTTTTATATGCACTGGGAAACCAAAAACTTTTGATTTGTTTTATTGTGATATTCATTTTATTAAGATGGTCTGGAACAAAGCCTGCAATGTCTCTCAGGTATGCCTGTATAAGATAAATTATTTAGGCAAGTAAATTAAGTTCATAGGTAAGTTTACATTTTCAGAAAAGATTTCAATAAAACTAAAAGAACAAAAAATTAGAAGTAAGTTAATATTTGATTGAATTTTGATTTATGATAATTCCTGAATATTGATTCCATAAAATAAGTTATGGATGAGAGTGGATATAACCAAAAAGGAACTATATTATACTTACAATCCTAAAATAAATTTAGAAATTAGACCACAGTTGTAAAAATCTGAGGAAAAATATAAAATAAATATTTAACTTATTTTGAAAATTTCTCTGAATTTGGTAAAAATCACAAGTCATTTCATACACTTCTATCTAATGTAGAAATGTTGATCTCAAGAAGCCAATAGTCTGGTCATGCACTTAAAACAACAAAATATAGATATCAAGAAGAAAATCAGAACTTAAAGTATAAAAGTATTTCAACCAGGAAGTGAAGGTCTAGTTAGAGACCTTCTAACTACCTCCCCAAATAATGTAGATTTGGATTCAGCCCTCAAGAATTGAGAAGTATTGATGAATAGATCTATACCTTAAGGTCTCTAGAAATGCAGGATATCTTTAATAATTTTTTTTAAATCATGAAATGTAATTATATAGAGATCCTATTGATTATCAAATTCTTCAATGTTGCTGAAGAGGACAATTATACATGATGACCAAAATATGTATTATAAATATGTATATCTGTAAACCTTAATTCATTTAATATTTGTCACTCTTAGAGAAAACCATTTTATATAATCATTAAATACAAAGTGGACTGTTTAAAATACTGGCTTGTCTTTATTGGAATCTACTTGGACAAGAATCTAGCATGATTCTCAGCACATAGTTGGAATTTATTAAAATACATTAAACAAATGAAATCATAATTAAATTATTAGGAAAGTGTTAAGTAACTGATTTAAAAAATAAAGCAAGGGAATAATTCAAGCTCCAGTTATAAAAGATTCATGACTTTTGTCATGTGGATATGCTTATTGTGAAACTCTCTGCAATGAGTCAAACTCTTCCAATATCCTAATTCTACATTTGTCCAAGTGTTTAATTGCTTACATGCACAGACTTTGCAGATCTATATTTAACACAAATAAAATTGGATCTGACCTCTCTGATGGCTCAGAAAACAGGGAACTTTACTTACCAAAGTTAAATTGACAGGAATATAATGTGACCTTGGGAAAGCTATGTATTTTCCTTGAACAGCAGTCTCCTGAGTTATAAGATGACAGAGATTTTGCTTTATATCATCAAGGCTCTGTTGTTGCTGTTTCTTAATGGATAATTTTACTATATTTTCCTTAAAGCCAGTAATTGTTATTTCCATATTCTATATGTTACTAAAAATCTTTCTTTATGGAAAAGAGCTCCATGAAATAATTTACCATGTCTTTAAAGATTTTTGTCTTCCCCTGTGCCTCTTTCATATTCGGTTTCTTTTTCCTTCTTATTTGAGGAGACACTTGTTTTGGTTAATTGAGCATTCTTGAATTTAGGATGAAGCCCAAAAAGGATAAAAACTTCTGCCTTTAACCATTACCTATTCAATCAATTCCATACTCTTTAGAAAAGACAGTACTGTTTATCCTTTCTGTATCACATAATTAAAATTGTTTCTTTTGTTTATCTTAAATATATCCTACCAGTTACAACTCATTTTATGGTTTATCTTTTCTGAGTTTATCTCCATTTAATTATATGGTTCTTTTAATACTCTTTTTTACTGGATTTCTTTTTACATTTGTGAATTTCTATTTCTCTTTCTATGTTCTGTATAAAGATTTAGGTAAACTTGACACTTACATGGTTTAAGTCAGTGATCTTTCAATAATTATAAAGAGATATCAGTAGTTTCTACTTATGTTTCTTTGTCAGAAAAGCTTTATTTTCTCTTTTTTGTTTTAAACACTATTTGCAGTTTGAGAAATTTATTTTTCTTTTTTTAAAATATTTTATTTATTTATATGACAGAGAGAGAGAGATTACAAGTAGGCCGAGAGGCAGGCAGAGAGAGGGGAGGAAGCAGGCTCCCTGCCAAGCAGAGAGCCCGATGTGGGCCTCGATCCCAGGACCCTGAGATCATGACCTGAGCTGAAGGCAGAGGCTTTAACCCACTGAGCCCCCCGGGCGCCCAAAAACATTAATTTATTTAACAAATATTTATTGAGCTCATACTATGGACCAAATATGGTGCGAGAATTAGGGAAATACTTGTGGTTAACAATAGACCCTAATTCATGGAGTTTTCATTGATAAAAAGGGAGAGAAACTAATAAAACAAATAATCCCTTTAAAGAAAATAAATACAATGCTATGTGGAGCTTATCAAAAGATAGTGGTCCTGAGTTGAGCTCAAGCACTGTTTTCTCAATGAACATGAGTCTGGAGGTAAAAAGCAAAGGATGATTAAGGCTGATCCAGGTGAGGGGAATGGAGAGGAAGTGGCATTTCAACCAGTGAGAACAGCCCACATAAAAGAAAAAGGACAGAAAGTCTAACAGTCCATGTGACCACAGTGTGGTGAGGGCGGAAAGTAAGCCTCAACTTCAGGCATGTAAACCACAGCTAGGATTTGGATTTTCATCCTAAGAGCAATGGGGTCAAATTCAATAGTGTTAACCTTGGGCAATAATTAAAATGATCAAATTTCAGTTTTGAAATGATCACTTTGGTTATAATAAGAAAAGTATAATGGAGAGGGGCCAGAGAGGATTTAGGGAAAACAGTGCATTGGCATTGATAAGGAATGATGGTAGCTTGGACTGTGACAGTGGCAGTAAAAATGATGACTCACAGATGCAAGGGGATAAGAGATAAGATAGTAACAGAACTTGGTGATAGAGTTCATATGGTGAAGAGACACCACTGTTAGATAATGAGGCATGCATTCACAGAGATAGGCAACAAAAGACCAGCAAGTTAAGTTCAGGGTGCATTTGAGATACAACATGTAGTTATGAATTAAGTTTTTGTCTTTACTAGTCTGGAGCTCGTAGGGAGGTCTGAAGTCATTGACCGGTATACAGTGATTTATCTAGAACTAGATTCAAGCAAGCAAAAAGGTCCTGTGAGAGAACCTTGAAGTCAAAGATGTAGGGAAATTATTGAGAAGCTTCTGATTTTCATATAAAAAGGCTAATCCATCCAATCACCAGGTAGAAATTTATAATCTGCCTTTGTTCAGGAGATGAAACAGCTGAAGAAATAAAACAGAAATTTAACTACTTTAAGTCACCTTTAAATCATCTGAAGAACAGGCCTTGACATGGAGACCTGGCCTAAAGAGTTACATAAAATTAATTTCTCATCTACTTCCTGATGATAAGAAAATGTTCACATATTTGTTATCTTAGAAGAAATTTTAAAAGCGGTATTTTTTTTTACGGTGACTCAAAACCCAACCTTACAGCTGATTATAGGAAAAGAAAGAATAGTAGTCTTGGTTTCAGAGAGAAGAGCTAAAATATTGAAATTTCTAAACAGTTACAAGAAAGCATAAGATTAAAAATAATGGTATTAAAATAAACGCTTCCCTCTAGCTCCATGAAGAAAGACACAGTTTACCAAGGGTTCTCATAACACAGGTATGCGTACTCATCCTTGGGGAGGACAGAGGTTCCGAACAGTCAGCCACCTGGATCAGCCTCACCTATTTGGGTGCGATTCAGTATACATCACTTTCTTGGTGCGGCCTCTCTGTCCCCTAAAAAGAGATGATGACTCTCTTAATGTGTCTTCTAGGACCCTCTATTTCCTTGACAACCCAGATCTCCATTTTTAATCGTGTATTGGTGTGACTGTATAATATTTACCACCCACACTAGGATATATATTCTAAGAAGGGCAGGATTCCATCAGTCTAGTACATGGATGGATACATAATGAACACTCGAAGCTTCTTCCAATGGATGAGGTAATGTGATATTAGAAACATGCCCCTGGCCAGTGAATTGTTACCATTCTCCTGGTTGATTAGTGTTGTTTTAAAAGTCTTGCCATGGGGTGCCTCGGGTGCTCAGTCACTTAAGTGTCTGACTCTTGATTTCGGCTCAGATCATGATCTCAGGGTTCTAGATCAAGGCCCGCAACAGGCTCCCTGCTCAGCAGAGTCTGCTTGTCTCCCTCTCCTTCGGCTGCCACCCCTTGCTTGCACCCTTTCTCTCTCTCTCTCTCTCTCTCTCTCTCTCTCTCTCTCTCTCTCTCTCACAATAAATAAATAAATAAATAAATAAATAAATAAATAAATAAATAAATAAATCTTTAAAAAAATATCTCACCATAGCCATTTTGATAAAGCTGGGCTATACATAATTGTAAGCTGAGAAAAAAAGAGAGCATTTTAAAATAATTTAGTACAAACATTACTAATTAAAAGTTTTGAAGTTATTTCTTTTCATGACAAGGTCACCATATTCTATTTTAAATTAAATGTATTTTAAAAATGTGATACGTATAAATTAATATTATGCTACATATCCTGCAAATATATAAAAACAACAATTTTCCTTCAGTTTGTTATTTATTCTACTTTAACACATCAAATTCTTTTTTTTTAAAGATTTTTTTATTTATTCATTTGACACAGAGAGATTACAAGTAGGCAGAGAGGCAGGCAGAGAGAGAGGAGGAAGCAGGCTCCCTGCTGAGCAGAGAGCCCGATGTGGGCCTCGATCCCAGGACCCTGGGATCATGATCTGAGCCGAAGGCAGCGGCTTTAACCCACTGAGCCACCCTAGGCACCCATCAAATTCTTTATCAGCAATACATTTCATTCTGAATCAGAAGCATATATGCTTTCCAGAAATATCTTAAACAAAAACAACTGTTTGTGTGGCAATAAATATGCTCTGAAATTTTAAAAGGAAAAATGAAGTGTTGCCAAAATTGTTATAAAATTATGTTAAAATTACCGCCAAAAGCTCAATGTCTTTAAAAAGAATTAATAAAAAAGTAGAACATAGCCATAAAAAGGACATATGACTGTAAAACTGCTGAGTAATTCATCAGGGTCAATATTTTCCAGCTGATGAATGCAGAAATAGACATAGATTCCTTGCATAAACTAACCGTCGAAAGCCTAGAATATATCCAAAAGAATTCTAGCATTAGAAACTGAAGTTGTAGAGATTTTAGTAATCATTAGAATCTGGATCTTCTATTGGATAAAAAGTGGAATTTGGAAGAGAAATACTTTGGGATGACAGTGCATTGCATTAAATGCTAAGAATTATGTATGAATTCATATACATATTTTTTCACAGAAATTTTCCAATTAAAAAGAGTTAAATAAGCATAACCTTTGGGGTCCCAACTCTTCAACTTACTTTCTATATGACATTGAGAAAATCATTTGAAATATTTTATCCTCATTATTTTATGTATAAATGAAAAAAATGACGCCTCTCATATATGAAAATATGATGGGATAATTCATGTCAGACATCTGGACAAGTAACGTTTGCATGGCACATATTTTAACATTAGGCTTCTCTTTTTCCTTTACCCAACTGTACAAATTTCTCCCACAAAATCATGATAAACTGCATCCACCCATTTCTTCTATACTTTCAGAGTCTAGATACTCATTCTTTTTGTGTGTGTGTATGGTAGCCTGTTTCCAAATTTGAGCATATATAAATGCTAGCAAGCACTTTCTTCTGTGAGATAAAATTTGCTTCTTACAACCTATTTCTGAAGCAAGAGCAAAAGAACAAAAGGGACGCAGTAATAGGAATTAGTGGGGAAGAAGTGTTGGAAAATCTAGATATCTGTTAGTCATAGTAATAAAAAGGACAATTTTTAATATAATTAAAGATTATTTTTATCATGTAAAAGTATGTTTTACATGATAAAAATAATTATGCATCTATGTTTAGATGTTTAAATATAAATACACATATATATCATAGCTAAAATAAACAGCTGTGTCCTTTTTATAGAATAGTATGTAGATAGAAAAGTACAATGTTAAAAAGCAGTATCACTAAAGATGGAAAAATATCTCTTAGGTCAGTTAATCCTTCATGCAAATCATAAGAAAAGGACTGCAGTTTTAAGAATATGTTTTTCTTTTTTTTTAAGGATTTTATTTTTGAGAGAATTTTAAGTTTATAACAAAATTGAGAGAGAAGCACAGAGATTTCCCATATACTTTCACCCCCACACATGGATAGTCTCCTTCGTCATCAACATCACTCACCAGAATGGTAGAGTGCATTTTTTTTACCACAACTGAGCCTAGATTAACACATTATAATAACCCAAAGTCCATAGTTCACCTTAGGGTCAAGTCTTGGTGCTGTACGTGCTATGAGTTCGGACAAATGTATAATGACATATATTTGTCATTATAATATTATGGAGCAATTTCTCTGCCTTAAAAATCTTCTATACGCTGTCTATTCTCTACTCCCATTCCCAGGCAACCATTGATCTTTTTACTGTTTCCATAGTTTTGCCTTTCCTAGAACATTGGTAGTTGGAACCAAACTGTATGTAGCCTTTTTAGACTGGCTTTGTTCACTTAGTAATATACATTTAAGGTTTCTCCGCATCTTTTCTTGTATGATAGCTCAATTCTTTTTAGTGCTGAATAAATATTTCATTGTCTGGATGTACCAGAGTTTATCCATTTACCTACTGAAGGACATTTTGGTTGTTTCTAAAGTTGGCAATTATCATAAAGCTCCTATAAACACCAATGTCCAGGTTTTTGTGTGTACATGTTTTCAATTCTTTGGGGGAAATACCAAGGACTGTGAAAGTTGTGTCACATGGTAAAAGTATGTTTAATTTTTAAAGAAACCACTAAACTGTCTTCCAAAGTGGCTATATAATTTTACATCCTTACCAACAATGTGTGGAAGTTCCTATTGCTCCCTATCCTCAGTAGCATTTAGTATTTTCAGTGTTCTGGATTTGGGCCATCCTAATAAGCATCTTCTGACATCTTGTTTTAGCCATTTGTATTTCCCTGATGACATATGATGTGTAGTGTCTTTTCATGTGTTTATTTGCCATCTGTATATCTTCTTTGGTGAGGTGTCTGTGAAGGTATTTGGTCCATCTTCTAGTCAAGTTTTTTTTTATTGTTGAATTTTAAGAGTTCTTTGTATATTTTGGATAACAGTCCTTTATCAGATGTGCTGTTTGCAAATATTTCTTCCCAGTGTGTTGCTTCTCTTCTCATTTTCTTGATAGTGTCTTTTGTAAAGCAGAGGGTTTTTTTGTTTGTTTGTTTGTTTGTTTGTTTTTTGTTTTTTTAAAGATTTTATTTATTTATTTGACACAGAGAGAGAGAGAGAGATCAGATCACAAGTAGGCAGAGAGGCAGGCAGAGAGAGAGGAGGAAGCAGGCTCTCCGCCGAGCAGGGAGCCCGATGCGGGCCTCGATCCCAGGACCCTGGGATCATGACCTGAGCTGAAGGCAGAGGCTTTAACACACTGAGCCACCCAGGCGCCCTAAAGCAGAGGTTTTTAATATTGATGAAATCCAGCTTGTCAATTATAATTATTATCTTTGTTCCTTTATAGGTAAGGAGATTTTTTTCCCTCTGGTTTCTCTCAGGATCTTTTACTTTATGTTTGATTTTCTGTAGTTTAAAAGTGATATGCTCATGTGTAGTTTTCTTTGGTATTTATCTTGCTTGGTGTTTTATGAGCTTCCTGGACCCAGTTTGATATCTGACATTAATTTGGGAAAACACCCAGTCATTTTTGCCTCAAATATTTCTTCCATTTTTTTCTCTCTTTCTTGTCCTTCTGGTATTCCCCTTTTAGGTATGTTATACCTTTTATAGTTGTCCCGCAGACCTTAGATATTCTGTTAAGTTTTTCCCACTCTTTCTTCTATTTGCTTTTCAGCCTTTGAGGATTCTATTCATATATTTTATAGCTCAGGGATTCTTCTCTTGGCTGTGTTCAGTCTACTAATAACTGCATCAAAGGCATTCTTGGTTTCTGTTAAGTTGGATTTTTTTCCTTGGCATTTCTTCTTTTTGATCTTTCTTAGGATTTCCATCTCTGCTTACATTGCTCATCTGTCTTTGCCTACTGTCTAACTTATCCATTAGAGCCTTTAGCATATTTATTTATTTAAATTCCTGATCTGATCATCCCAACATTCTTGCCATGTCAGGTTCTGATGCTTGCTCTATCTTTTCAAATTATGTTTTTGCCTTTTGGTATGCCTTGTAATTTTTTCTTGATAGCTGGATATAATGTGCTAGATAAAAGGAATTGTTATAAATGACCTTTAGTAATGTGGTAATGAGGTGTGGAGGAAGGGGAAGAATTCTCTACTCCGAGGATTAGGTCTCAGTCTTTTAATGAGCTTATGCTTCTGGATTATGAACACCACAAGTGTTTCTGAGTTGTTTTCTCCTCCTTAGGTGGGACAGGATGGCTAGATTAGGCTGTTTTTGGGTATTTCCCATCTCCCATGAGGAACTCTAGAGCTAACTGGGATTAGATATCTCTTTTCTCATGATCAGTTGGTTCTGATTGGCTAACTAGTTTTACTTGAGGGCAGACCTTTTTAAGAAGCACAGAGTGCTGGGAAGTATTTTCAGATGGCTTCTTTTCCCCTGCCACTGCTGGAAGCAGGAGAGGATTTTTCTGCAATATTTTCTGCAGAAATGTTGAACTCTTGGAGGCAAATCTTATAATATTGTGCCACCCTCCCACCTTTAACTGGATCCTCATGGTGTCTTTAACTTTGAGTTGTTTCTGGCAATTTATCAATTACAGTCCAGATTGTCTTACTCAAGAACTGGTTCCCTTGGCAGCTTCCTGATACTGCTCTGGTAACACACAACTCCTTGTGTTGGTTTCTCCAGTCTCAGGGCAGCAGCCTTTTGCTCTGTGTCTTCTCCTCCCTTATGGATCCAAGACTTGTTGATTTTTCAGTCTGTTCAGTTTTTACCTGCTGTGAGGATGAAGTGGTGATTTCCAAGTTCCTTATAGGAAGAAACAGAAACTCTGAATGTCTTTTTCTAGGGAACTAAATTCGGAATGCCTTTGGTCTTTCTGGTAGCTTGATCTATGTTATATAGAATTTACATAGGGGAGGAGGGTAGAAGGAGACTTATTAGCTTATTCTCCAGACAAATTCCTCCAGAAGCCAGTTCCTTAAGTGAGTTTTGCAGGAACTGGATAATTTGAATCTATAGTTACATATTTAGGCCCCAAATTCTAGTTATTTTAGAATTAATTGAAAGAGTATCTACAGATACCAGCTGGCTAGTGATACACTTGACATAAATGTAAAAATTAAATAATCTGGATTGTAACTTTATATTTGTAAAGGGTCTGTTCATAGAGAATCGGTACAGTAATAAGCAAGTTAAAAATATTTTTGTAGGAAGAAAATTTGGACTTGATAAAAAGCTTAGAGAAAGCATTGATTGAAGCAACAGATTTCTCTTCCATCACAATGAAAGACTGATACATACCTTGGTATAGCTGTAATGAAGATAGAAGTTACCAGTTATCTGACCTCAATTATTTTTAAAAAAGGTTTTGAGGGGGATTAGTTCAATGGACACACTAAGCTCTATGCAGGTCAACCCATTAGGTAGAATAGCTGGGGAGGGTCATCTGAAATTTATGATAAAAATGACAGGATATTGCAGAATATTGATATTGAGCTGTCCTTTCTGAAAATATGTGAATGATCATTTTGTTGTACAATTTCTCAAGTTCACTATGAGTACAAAAAAGCATCCATAAACAAAAGAGAATAGTGTTTTTACTTGTTGGTCAAATTATCTAAATACATTTTACCTGTGAGTGGAACAAATAGTAAGGGAGCATTTAAAAACAAGATTTAGGATGACTTTGTCTCTTAAAATGTTTTAATTTTTTAGTGTTTCACATCTGAACTACAGAAAATTATCATTCCTGCCTATTCTGAACTCTATACATAATAGGGTAGTAATATACTTTTGTCTTTTGCTTTTGTTTTAGCCTCTCCTAATGCTTCCTCTGTTCAATTGAAATCTGGTGTTGTTTTTTTTTTAAAGATTTTATTTATTTATTTCACAGAGGGAGAGAGATCACAAGGAGGCAGAGAGGCAGGCAGAGAGAGGGGGAAGCAGGCTCCCCGCTGAGCAGGGAGCCCGATGCGGGCCTCGACCCCAGGACCCTGAGATCATGACCTGAGCCGAAAGCAGAGGCTTTAACCCACTGAGCCACCCAGGCACCCGAAATCTGGTGTTTTTAACTTGAATCAGTACTTTAGTGTATGTTCCTCTGGAAACAAAACACAAAGACTTGGGCACAGGTAGTTGATTTGGAATGTGATCCAGAGAACAGGGATGACAACAGAGAAAGACAAGAAAAGAGGAAAAGCCCTTACAAGTACATGAGTGATTTACTATTCTAAGCCATGGGGACTCTATTCTTCTGGAAACTATTAGAAAGTAACTCCCCTACATTCCCTGACAAGGCTCAAATGCGGGCTGACCATACCACACTTCAAAGTCTTAATTCCCAGGCAAGTGTCCATCACAGCTGCAGCTAAACTCAGAGTTGAACAGAGGGAAGGGGATATGAGACAACAAAGAGCTGTTTGTTTGTTTGTTTGTTTGTTTAGATTAGTGCTTTTTTTCTCCTACCTATGAGATTGACTTTTTAAAATTTTAAAGTCTTCAAATGTACTTTTGTTAAATTTTATATTTTTTTGTCTTTCTAATGTATTGATATCTGTAAAGGATCTTTACTTAGTAATTCCAAAATTTTGCCACTTACAGGTAAAATATATATTTGTTTTTCTGTCCTCTTTTATAACATTCCATCTCATTCAGTGTATTTGATACATCACAGATTTCTCTTTTACTCCTTTAGACATGGCCAGTCTTTGAGAGAGAGTAATCCATCGGAAACTTTAATATCCCCGGTAAAAAGTGGTATTGTAAAAACTGAATGATATTTAATAATTGAAGAATGCAGCATCCTAAAACATGGAAGTTAATGTTCTTAACAAAGTTTTAAAAATTACAATGACTTTGCAGTGGCTTTGGAAGTATACAGCAAGCATGCTTAATTCAACTTCCTCCTAAACTGATATCTATGCGTACAGAAGGGGAAATCTCTGTCTTTGATTTTCTTTCTTGGCTTTTCTTCTCTAGTGTGGCTTTCTGTTCCAGATGATTGGAGTTGATTTAGACACAGAGAAGGTAGTAAAATAATAACATGTTTTCTATTTAAGTTTTGTTGTTTATGTTACAATTTTATGTTATAATAAAACATTTTGTCAGAATTCTGCTATGTCAGGGTACAGAACTTTATGGCTCCAGTTAAGTTTTCCACCAGTCTAAAGAGTCTTCCCCTGAAGTAACTGTGTAAGACACTAACTTTGTTAGGTGCCATTTAATGCTAAGCATTCTAATTGTTCAGTTTTTTACTTTCATATCCAGAAATAAAAAGATGTGGAATCGGTATACCAGTCTAGCCTTCTCTTCCACTGGGGAGTGGGGCTTGAGGTAGACAACTATGAGAACACGGACTCTGTAATTCTTATTCTGTTATAATCCATCATGTAGCATAATGTCTCATAGATAGAATTCAGAATTCAATAACAAAATTGCAAAAGAAGATGTTATTTGTATGTATGTTTGTGTTTGCATGTGTTTATATGTAGGCATTTATAAACCTAAAATATATGTCAGAAAATGCAATATGTAGAACTTATTTGTATTCTTATCCAACAAGTCAATGTTAAAATTTTTTAAAAATTCAGTATTTTAATGCCAACTAGATATTTGATATTAAGCGATTATTTTTAAAGATTTTTAAAGTTAAAATAATATTGTGGTTATGTTAAAATAAGTCCTTGTGTTTTAGATTGTGTGTGTGTTTTAGATGCAGATTGAAATATTCATAAGTATATTACATCCAAGATTTGTTTCAAAATAACCAATTTAGAAATTAAGGCTATAGGGCGCCTGGGTGGCTCAGTGGGTTAAAGCCGCTGCCTTCGGCTCAGGTCATGATCCCAGGGTCCTGGGATCGAGGCCCACATCGGGCTCTCTGCTCAGCGGGGAGCCTGCTTCCTCCTCTCTCTCTGCCTGCCTCTCTGCCTACTTGTAATCTCTCTCTGTGTCAAATGAATAAATAAAAAAAAAATCTTTAAAAAAAAAAAAAAAAAAAAGAAATTAAGGCTATAAATGACGCACAAATGGTCTTGAGTTGATTGTTGTAGCCACATGATGAGTACATGGGAGTTAATTAGATTATTCTCTTTTTTAGATATTTGAAACTTTCCATGACAAGAGTTTTTAAAAATGTATGCACAACTATGACCATTAGTGTATTAAAAAACAACAAAACTGTGCCATGTCCTCATCTTATACAAGTAAAATGGATTTAAATAACAGATAGGGACTTAAATAATCAAGTTCTTCACTACTCTAGTTCACCACTTCTTAACTTTCTTACTCCTTCCATTCCACCTGTATTCTATCTCAAAGTCTTCTGGCAGACAGACTCCTGCATTCAAACACTTTCACCAAATAGCACTCTTATTTGCAATGTGTTTTTTTAGAACGCTGCATGGTTTACAACTTTAAAATAGCTAAACAAATCTTTTTTCAATGAAGTGTCCTTTTGTACTCTATTTCAAACAGCAACTCTTCTAACATATCACTGACCTTAATCTCCCATTGTAAGCCTTTTCCATTTTATGTAATACTGTTATATATACAATTATATGTACAATATATTTAATATACAATTATATGTACTATATATATATGTTTGTATCTGTCTATTGAACATCTTCTACTGATATAATATAAAATTAATGGTATTTTTATTCTATTTTATTCATTGCTGTCTCTCTCATGACTTTAAGTACTTCAACAAATATTTGTTGAGGGAATAAATTAATCAAGTTGTCACTAAACACCAAGTTTGTGTATCTGTATATTTAGTTTTTGTAAATTTGTGTATTTACTTTTTTGCCATATTCTTTTTAAAAATCTTTTGTCTACAGTTCTAAAATATTATCAAAAATATTTTATTTTTTGCTTTTTTCATTTGAAGTTATATAGGATATCAGTCTATATAGGATATCAATTTTTTATATGTTAAAAATTGTATTTTTCTGTGGTTATTACTTTACATTTTAACTCTATCTTTTTGTATTTGTGAACAAAAATATGTGAGTTTCTCCTGCAATTTATCTTCACCATGCTGAACTATACTACCAGACATATGTAATTTGCTCTAATTTTAGATTTCATAGCACATCTACTCTACTAGATATTCAGATTTAAAATAAGGCTCCCTAGTAAGTTCTTCACTTAGATTTTTAAGATTTTTAAAAAGATTTTATTTATTTATTTGACAGAGAGAGAAATCACAAGTAGGCAGAGAGGTAAGCAGAGGGAGAGGGGGAAGCAGGTTCCCTGCCGAGCAGAAAGCCTGATGCGGGGCTCCATCCCAGGACCCTGAGATCATGACCTGAATGGAAGGAAGAGGCTTAACCCACTGAGCCACCCAGGTGCCCTAGGTTTTTAAGATTTTTTTGTTCTTATACTAAATGTTATCTTACCTGAATATAGGAGTAAGATAAATTCTCTTATGGGGAGTCCCTCTCTATAACATGTTCTTTCTCTATGTGTGGAATATTGCACAAATTAAGTTTGAGGCACTGAAATATTAAGGAGCAGACAAAGATTATCTGGGAATGTAAGGAATAAAGCCTTAATACATGTTAGAAAGCATAAGTCTCTTTGGAAAGCAGTTCAATGTAGAAATTGAGTTCTCAATTGCCTTGGTCATGTCTGCTATTTTATTATTTTCTCTTCATGAATTTGTAATCAAATGGTACCTGTTTGATTTGGCCTGAGTCAATTTTTACAAGAGAGTGGGGTTTGAATTCTTAGCTATTGGTTATTAATGAATGTATATGCTGAAGTTTCATTCAAGGCAGTACTTGTTGGAGAATAATAAGAAACTTTTTAAAAGATTTATTTATTTATTTTAGAGAGAGAGCACAAGTGAACTGGGGGAGGGGTAGAGGGGGAGAGAAAATCCTGAAGTAGACTCCCTGCTGAACTCGAAGCTGAAAGCAGGGCTTGAACCCAGGCCCTTGAGAGCATGACCTGAGAGAGGCGCTTATCTGACTGTGCCACCCAGGCACTCCAGAGTATAATACCCATTTTGAATTTCCCTTTGGAGCTCTTGTTTTCATCCTTCACATGTATACAGAGTAGATTCACTTAGCAAAAATAATAATGATGTTCATAACTTCTTTTTTAGTGGATGGTAATGTGCATAAAGGTAACATCTTTACTCTGTTTAAAGAACAAAGAGCATGTGGAGTAAGGTTATTCTCCATCTATATGATCTGCAATGTAAGTTATCTTCAAATTTTTATTTATCTCTGATGTTTGATTCAAATATCAACATTTAAAATTAGGAAAGATGACCCAAGAGGACTGAAATTTCAGATATTTTTGTATTGAAATGTCTATAATCACAGAAATAATTTCTTGTAGAAATGTTGAATTTTACAGTACAGTGAAAAACTGGCAAAATGATTGATACCAATATCAATAACATCCTACCAGACATAATGTGCATTTCTTTGGACAAAAATGATTTGCATTGCTTTAATTTTTCTTTATGTTAGCTTTTAATCTCAATGGAGTTGCAAAGTAGCCTAATCAAAGATGAACAAAAAGGGAGAATAACTTAGATGGATGAGCTACCAGAACATCCACAAAATTGCAATATCTGACAATGTTTCTTTACATTCTTTACCCATCTGGCTCACTCTTCAGATACATTACATAGAAAGGGTAAAGATGTAGAAGGAACTGTGGAGTTTTCACTTGATTGATACAGTTTTCAGTTAATGGTACATCCTCTAAGCCAGAAAGACATTTAAATACCCTCCTGAGGGCACCTGGGTGGCTCAGTTGGCTAAGCAGCTGCCTTTGACTCTGGTCATGATCCCCGGGTCCTGGGATCCAGCCCCACATAGGTCTCCTTCCTCAGCGGGGTATCTGTTTCTCTCTCTGCATGCTGTTCCCCCTGCTTGTGCTCTCTCTCTCTCCCCATACTCTGTGTCAAATAAATAAAATCTTTAAAAATCAAACAAAACAAAACAAAGCTCTCTTGAGAGCACCTTTGTGAATTCTCTGGAGGCCCTAATTTCTGAGACCTGTTAAAGCAATGTCTTTAATGGGGTGATATATTATTCTCTGGATCATAAATTTCTCTTTGGTCTATCTCCAGGTACCAGGAAATAACCCCAACTTCTCTTTGTTGAGATTTTACCACCTTGTCTCTAGAACAGGTTCTAAAGAAACTCCTGCCATCTCTTTCATAGGGCCCACATCTGATTCATGGGAAATACAACTCAATCTTTTGTTTTAGCAAATTTTGGGAATGCAGCCCTCCCTGTGACACTGCCTTAATTTAACTGTTTGTAAAAGTAGCTTTCAATCTGATTTCTCACCCTTTATTATTCAGATGGTGTTCAGACATACATATGTCCATACTGCATGAGTCACAAGCCGATATGAGCTAATATTCCTCGTTAAGTCCTCTCTTAGCTGCTCTGCGTTGTGTTTGGGGGATGTATTAGGTGGAATGGGAGGGAGGAAAACTCAGAACATTAACAATCCCCCCCCCAAAAAAAAGTCTGTCATTCTTCACTTTCCCCTTCCACGGCCTTTGCAATCTTTATTAGCATGAGATGGATGACTTAGGGTTACAAATCTGGTCTTCTCTCTGCATAGTAATGTGACATAAATACATATTCTATGGTTTTAATGCATTGTGGAAACTGAGACTGGAAGAGTTCCACTTTCACATCTTAGGTATGTGGAAAATGTAATGTAACTTTAATGTCCGTGTTTTGATAAGTGCCCTATGAGCAAATAACAGACATCTGTACTTAGGAGAGGAGAGACTTCATTCAAAAGGATTACTGCAATAAGCAGAGGGGGCTATTGCAATAGGGAGAATGTTCTGACAATAAGATGTACAAACTTCACAAAGGTCAGGCAGAAGGAAATTTTCTTTCACTGGCAGGAGGAAATAAGACTAGAAAGAATCCAGTAGGTGTGTGTGCCAACATGGTAGAGTGGTCTGACATTTGAGCAGGAGATCTTCTCTGGTGGGTGGGGAGAGTCTGTTTAGGAAGTGTAACTCCATATGAGATGTTGATGCTCACTTTGGCTGAGAGTGAGCCACGGTTCAGAGTCCTGTGGGAAAGAAAGAGATTAACTCAAGTTTAGCAAGTCATATGTGTAAGTATATTGTCCAGATTGGTTAATGGTAACAAAAAGGGGAATCTGGAGGGTCTGTATCTGGTCTTGTCATAGGTTAACAAAAGGGGTATCCATGAATCTTACTTAGTGTGAATGGGAAATGGTCATTCTTAGTAGTTAAGCTGTCTGGGGAACACAAAACAGTGAGATTTCTTCACCGTCACTATTTCCCATGTGGTACATGGCACAGGAAAAGTTTGACATTTTTTTTTAAAGATTTTATTTATTTATTTTACAGAGGGAGAGAGATCACAAGGAGGCAGAGAGGCAGGCAGAGAGAGAGAGGGGGAAGCAGGCTCCCCGCTGAGCAGGGAGCCCGATGCGGGCCTCGATCCCAGGACCCTGAGATCATGACCTGAGCCGAAAGCAGAGGCTTTAACCCACTGAGCCACCCAGGCACCCAAGTTTGACATTTTCATTTAACATCTTTTACATATTCTGACCAACTTTTTTCTATTAACAAAGCATCCTTAGGACAACTTCTCCAGTTGCATCCTCCAAGAGAGAAACTGATTTTATTTTTTTTTTGAGAGTAACAAAAAAAGAGGGCAGGATGCATTTTTTTGCAAAGGATACTAGAAGAAAAATTTTCTTTGGCAGTCTATTTCTGAAGAGGTACAAAGCTTCAGGCCCTTAAAATGAGGCCATGTAGATGGAAACTTTATCACATCTTTGTTAAGAGTCCCCATGTGAATAATTCTAGGCAATTCTAAACCTTGCGTACAATATATTTGCTTTAAGGGAAACCGGAATGCTCCTATCTAAAAGGAAGCAAGTCTATCCTATTAGTCTGAGCACTGTACTGGAAGATAGAACTCCAGTTTCTATTTTCAGCTTCGTTGGAGATTTGCTATGGTCTCATGGGGCCTCCCCTGCCTCAGTCTCCATGTTTCCTCCAGTTATTTGCAAAAACATCTCACAAGTTCCTTTAATAGAGGCATAGAGTAAACAGTACTTGTGCTGAACTTTGCTTGTATTTACACACAAGTAAACATCAATCAATGGAAGAGTTGTAAAAGGGCTAATATTCATTGAAATGTATGATTTATGAAATAAAACTTCAGTTTTACCAAGCTTTGTTTTAATCTCTTTATATAATTCCTTCATTTAAAACTTGTAACAACACTTTGAAGCTGATGCCATTTTACCTTGATTTTTGCACATTGAGGAAACAGAAGGAAATAGTAGCTGAGTGGCCCAAATTTGATACTGGAAAAGTGAGGTTTTGTATCCTTGTGGCCTGACTTCATTAACTTACTCTTGATAGGTAACCAAAAAGCCTAATTCAATTAGAGTCTCAATCCACTTGCTATATCAACACTTGGTCCATCCAGTAAGAAATCTTTAGTAAGTTAAAGTTTTACTCATATCAGTCTCTGGACCAAAAGAAAATAAGATACCGATTCCTTAGATTTGAAGGATAGCATTTGCATGCTGAGCATTAATGACTGAGTGTATCTTTAGATAATTTGCAAAAAAACAAAACCAAAAAAACCCCAACCCCTTCCAACAACCTGAATAGATGCACATCTTTTGAATATTTCTTGTAATTTTATGGTGAGCAGCATTATTTTACAAGCTGATCTTTGGAGGGTTAATGAGGATAGTCTTGGCCTAAAATTCAGTCTCAAGATAATTCCAGAGTAAATAGGAACATTACGTGTTAATAGATTCATTTATCACAGCACTCTAAAACCTGATAGACCATACAATCCCCCATCTTGCCTGTTTGCTCACACCTTCCCCAAGCACAGAAACTGTAGCAATCTGTGAGTTTAAGAAATTCTATTCAAGTTTATCAATGAAGTATCAGTTAAATATTGGACTATTTCTACACATGAGAGGTACATAATTAGATAGTTCTTTTTCTTAAAAATAAAACAATTGACTTCCCTTTTCTGGAAATTTCAAACAAGATTTGAAAACTTGAACTTGTCCAGATAATCACTTGCTTCCCATCTTGCAAACATAAGTCAAAATGAATCAAAGCCTGTAAAATAGAAAACTTGTCCCTGGAATTTATATCACCATTTTAGTCTATATAGCAGATCACTCTTGAGTTCTTCAAGCTATTTGATGATTAAGAAATAAAACTTTCTAAAAATTACAGTCACATTTACCTCACAGCAGGCAACAGACTTTAAATTCCATAAGAGCTGAGTATCCCAGAGCAAAATTTGGCCCTAAAAGTGATGTAAGAGAGCATAGAAAGTGAAAATGAATTTCCTATGCTAGGCCATATGCTCAACTTTCCAGAATTTGTTTTCTGGTAGCTCAGAGCCACCACGGTTGTTAGAGAAGTTTAGAACTCCCTGGTCTCAGAGAGGGAAGAACATGCAAAGCTGTACTGGGTGAACCATTAATACATTTGACTTTTATATGTCCTTTGTGATGGCCAGTTGCGCTATGTTACCTTCTGAATGTATTTAGTAAGTTTATTGGCAAACAGGAAGAAAATCTCCAGTTCTATAGTTAAATCTTAATTATCTAATGGGGGGGGGAAGGGAGGATGCAATTAGAATGCAGCAATGGGAAATATTTGTTCCTAATGTAACACCAGAATGCATCAGGAAAAGATTCATTCATGCAGCTAAAGTTCTGCTATAATCATTTATAGATTACCTAATTCACTGAGGGAGTCATCAAACTCTTTAGAAATTAAAAAGAAAACAGGAATTTTTGATATTTTACACATTTGACATTAAATGTCAAATAGTGTTGAGGTTCATAGTTCATTTTTCCCACTTGCAATCACTTAAACATTTGCCAAGAAGTACTTTGTGGTCTCTGTGAGAGTTCATATACACATATAAATTATTTTTACTGCATTTAGAGTTTTCCTGTTCTTCATTTGATAATCAAGATATACCAGAAACGGTTTAAGCTAAAATTAATTTGATAAATTAGACAATTGTCCTCTGGATCAGGAGTTCTTAGGAAGCACATGGAAGTCTCCAACTGCTAACTGTTCCCAAATGTATTTGGCATTCTAGAGTTGTCTGTATTTATAGTTATATCTGTAAGGTAAATTCCTATTCTTGTTTTATGGTACAGAGCAGATGACCCTCCTCCATGCCGCTCTACTCATTCTATTTACTTATTTTCTGGTTTCTGAGAGCATTGTGTTTTTATTTCTCTAACCACATACTGTTTAAGTTTTTGTTTTCATGCCAAAAAACTTTGAACATGATTTTATGGAACACACAATGCAACCTTCCTATCATAATAGAAGCAAGATTTAAATTAGAAGCCATCTGCCAATATTGCCACATTTTCTTAGCAGTCTTCTTTGCTTTAAACTCCAAGAAAAATTCTAGGAATTCATTATCGTTTCTGACACACATATGAGTTATATAGAAGCTATCCTTTTCAGGGGCTCTAAGTTCTTTCCATGGCCCTTTAAGCCTAAAGATGCTATAGTCTTCTCATCACTGATAGTGTATCAGTACCCTCTGTACAAAGTGTCTTTATTAATTCTCTTGAACAACTTTTGTTGGATTCTCTTTTCAGCTAGGATCTTAACTGACTCAGAGAGGAAGATACCAGTCTTTCTCTGTTGTGTTTATTTTTAGTATGAGAAGGCCTAGTTTGGAGCTTTATAAGTCACAGAACTTTAGTATATTTTGCACATCAAAGATCATTCTAGCCCATTTGGTCTCCCACACTCCCTTTTCTTTAAATTTCTTAAATTATTTGATTTCCTGTTTTCAAATGGATTTATTTTTATATTCACTTTCTTCATTTCTATGAATTTCTTGGTGAATTTTAAATAAATTATCTTCCTGGTTACCTCACCATCAAATTTGGATTTGATTTGATAGGGAATGGTTGTGAATTGGAGGGACTGGTGTGGCTGTGCCCTATTTCACACTACCTTTAGTGGACCATTGTCCCCTTCCCACAATACAACTACGAGGAAGAAGGACATCCTGCAGGATCAGTTCAGCATTATCCCTTGATGGACACTGAACTCTTGTGAGGGAGAAATGTATGCATTCCAACAGCTTTTCATGTTTCTGAGGAGTCTACTGGCCTCTGCTACAGAGCCCAGACCAAGGGTGTTCTATGTGGGGGTTTCTGGGAAAAGGTAGAGTTTCTAGAAGCTGTGACAGTGGTCGTACAACAGCATAAATTCCTTGCAACACTTCCCATCTGCTTCTCTGCTCCCAGAGAGAGGAATCCTAGGAAAGTGGACATAAACACAAATATTACATAGGGGGCAGGAGCATAGGTTTCCCCTGCTGTAATATAGTTTAACTTTCTCGCAGTATTCCCCAGAATGTTTCTGCAACGTAGCATGGTACAGTTCCAAAATTCCAACACTGGAGACTTCAGTGGAATAGGAAGTTTCTTATAAGACAATAAGGTGAATGTGTCTTTCTCTCCAGCAGTTAGCATCAATGCAAAGAAATTTAATTATTAGAAATTGTTTGATAATATTTACTTATATAGTTCTAAGACCACTTATTAGGGTGAGGATAGTTGATCTTTGATAAGTATTGCTCGAATTAGAGAATTAAGAATGTATACATAATTGCTGTTGTTTGCAGTGTTCTAAACTAAGCAAGTTATATAATATCAAATTTCTTATTTCCCAATTGTTTCTGGTCATATATTAATGTGACCTATGGGAGATTTAATATAGTGATGCTGCAGGAAAGTTATTAGGTACTATGATTTCCACAAATGCATGATATTATACTTTTAGCCTGTATGAATTATTTGTGTAATAATTATGAAGAAAATCTTTTATAGTCATCAAGGGTATACATTTAAAATAGGGAGTTTAAATTTCTAATTTAATAATGCAATCGTACATTTCCAATAAAATCATGTAGACTTAAGTATATTACCACTAAATTGAAATATAATTTGAAGATCAAAAGAAAATAATGAACTATGAATCATCTAACCAGGTATTCCTGAGAGTAGTTATATTATCCCTAAGATAAATTTTCAAACAGTAATTTTCTAATTGTAGGCATCTGTAATTAGCTAAATGTTCTTCTCTCACTCTCTATAAAGGTGTTTTGTTTCCCAGTTCTGCTTTCAGTATATGCTATTTGTTTCTCTAACAAAATAAGAAATATTCTGCCTAATGTAAACTGGTGATTTTATAACTGCATAACTCCATGGAATGAAAAAAAAACCTCAATTTACCCCATATAATGGCTCTTTATATACTTTATAAGATAAAGTCACAGAACATAAGAATATAGTCATTGGCATTCTAGAAACAATTTTAAAAATCTTAAGTTCAGAATGAGGGCAAATCAAATTGGCACAGGGAAAACAAAATTATTATTTAGATAATGCGAATAATTATTTACGGCAATATCAAATCCGTAGAGAATTCTAGTTTCTATATTTCTGAATGCAGGTTAGTACAAAACTTTCCAGGAAAAAGTAATGGAATAAGTTAATCAACCCAAACAAGATTGCTTGCTAAAATTTCAGAATGAGAGAAAAAAAGTTCTCTTTTTACTTTTCCATACTTAATTCTCTCCTCACTCTAGATACAATAGAAGTGCTAACCTCATTCTTACATATTTTGAAACTACTTGATGCAATAAACATTACACCACGTTAGAAAAATCTTTTTAGGAAAGTTTTCATTAAAAAAATTTTGAATTATGTTCAGTTAGCCAACATCTAGTACATCATTAGTTTTCGATGTAGGGAAAATTTTCTTTTGCACAGAACATTAAGGCACATTTCATGGGCAATAGTTCTTCATGATATAATTCCTTTGAAAAGTAAGAGCTGAAACCTAATAACAACTTTTAATATTTTTTATTTTTATTTTTTTATTTAGATGCAATTGACATATAACATGTTAGTTTCAGGTATACAGCATAGTGATTCTATATATGTATATATTGGGAAATGATTGCTAAAATAGGTCTGGTTAACATCTATCAGCACACAGTTACAATTATTATTTATTTATTTATTTTATGAAGAGAACATTTAAGATCCATTTTCTCAGCAATTTTCAACTATGTAATATAGTAGTATTAACTATAGGCAACATCCTACACTTTAGGTCACCAGGACTAATTTATAACTGGAATTTTGTACCTTTTGGCCACCTTAACCCATTTCAAGCACTTTCCACTCCCACTTCTGGGAACCACCAATCTGTTCCTTGTATCCATGAGCATATTGTTTTGTTGTTTTGTCTTTTTTTTTTTTTAAGATTTTATTTATTTATTTGACAGAGAGAGAGAGATCACAAGTAGGCAGGAGGCAGGCAGAGAGAGAGAGGAGGAAGCAGGCTCCCTGCCGAGCAGGGAGCCCGATGTGGGCCTCCATCCCAGGACCATGAGATCATGACCTGAGCCGAAGGCAGAGGCTTTAACTCACTGAGCCACCCAGGCGCCCTGTTGTTTTGTCTTGTTTTGTTTTGTTTTTAGATTCCATGTAGAAGTGAGATGTGGTGTCTGATTTCACTTAGTATAATGCCTTCAAGGACCATTCATTTTGTTGCTAAATGTCAGGATTCCTGTTTTTAATGGCTGAATAACATTACTCTTTGTGTGTATATCACGTTTCCTTATCCATTCATCCATCAACAGACACTTAGGTTGTTTCCATATCTTGACTACTGTAGTAATGCTGCAATGAACATAGGGAGGCAGATATCTTTTTGAATTAGTGTTTCATTTTCTTTGGATAAATACCTAGATGTAGACTTGCTGGATTATATGGTGTTTCTATTTTTGATTTTTTTTTTTAAGAACCTCCATGCTATTCTCCCTAGTGACTGCCCCAATTTATATTCCCACCAACAGAACACAAAGGTTCCCTGTTTTCCACATGCTGTCCAATGCTTATTATTTGTTTTTGATAATAGCCATTCTGACAGGAGTTAAGTCATATCTCCTTATGATTTTGATTTTTATTTCCCTGATGATTAGTGATGTTGAGCAATACTTCATGTACTTGTTGGCCATCCATATATTTTCTTTGGTAAAATGTCTATTTAGATTCTCTGCTTATTTTTTACATTATATATTTTTTGTTGTAAGTCATACATATTCTTTATATATTTTGCATATTAGCCCCATATTAGATATATGATTTACAAATATTTTCTCCCATTCCATTGATTATCTTTTCATTTTATTGATGGTTTCCTTTGCTGTTCAGAAGAGTTTTAGTTTTAATGTAGTTACGTTTGTTAATCTTTTCTTTTCCTGCCTTTATTTTTGGTGTTAAATCTAAAAATTCATCCCCAAGATATATGTTGAGGAGTTAATTGCTTGTGTTATCTTCTAGTAGTCTTACTGTTTCAGGTCTTCCATTCAAGTCTTTAATCCATTCTGAGTTGATCTTTATGGTATAGGATAGTTGTCCAGCTTCCCCAGGGCTATTTATTGAAGAGACTGTTCTTTTTCCATTTTATATTCTTGGCTCTTTTATTGTGAATTAATTGATCATATGTGTGGGTTTATTTCTGTGTTCTCTATTTTGTTCCATTGATCTATGGGTTTATATTTATACCAGTATCATACTGTTTTGATTATTATGAGTTAGTATTTCCTTCCTTCTACAAACTTTGGGCTTTATTCATTTCCTATTTCCTTTAGGTATAAGGTTAGATTGAGATTTTTCTTCTTTCTTTAGGTAGACCTCTATAATTACAAACTTACTTCTTAGAACTGTTTTTCCTATTTCCCAAAGAGTTTGAACTGATGTGTTTCCATTTTCATTTGTCTCCATATATTTTTGTGTTTCTTCTTTGATTTCTTATTGATCCAGTGTTGTTTAATAACATTTTTTCTCATGTTTGTGTTCTGTTAAGTTTTTCTTTTAGTTGATTTCTAATTTCATATTGTTGTGGTTGGTGAAGATGCTTGATATGATTTCAGTCTTCTTAAATTTGTTAAGACTTATTTTGTGGTCTAGGATAGATCATGTGTTGGAGAAAGTTTTAAGTACCCTTGAAAGCAATGTATATTGCTGTTTAGGGATGGAATGTTGTTTATATCTGTTAGGTCCATCTGGTTTAATGTGTTAGTCAAAACCACTGTTTCCTTATTGATTTTATTCAGTCTAGATAGTATATCCATTGATTTAAGTAGTGTGTTAAAGCCCCCTAGAATCACTGTTACTGTTAATTTGTCCCTTTCCTCTGTTAGTATTTGCCTTATATATTTAGGTATTCCTATAATGTGTGCAAAATAGGTATTTACAATTATTATATCCTCTTGTTGGATTGTTATCTTTATCATTACATAATGCCCTTTTCTTTGTCTCTTGTTAGAGTCTTTAAGGTCTATTTTGTCTGATAGAAGTACTGCTCACCTCTCCTGTCTCTCTCTCTCTCTCTCTCTCTCTCTCTCTCTTTTTCCCTTTCATTTGCATGTATTGTCTTTTTCCATCCTTTGACTTTCAGTCTGTATGTTTCTTTTGGTCTACAGGTCTCTTGTAGAAAGCATACAAATGGATTTTTCATCCATTCAATCATCCTATGTTTTTTGATTGGGACATTTAATATATTTACATTTATAATAATTACTGGTAGGTGTCTACTTTTTGCCATTTTGTTCATTGTTTTCTGGTTGTTTTTGTACTTATGCCTTGTTCTTCCTTCTTCCTTTCTTATCATTTTATGTTATAATTGGATTCCTTTCTCTTTATTTTTGTTTATCTATTATAGGGTTTTGGTCTGTGACTACCATGAGGTTTATATATAACAAACATTCTTCCTGTGTTCATAGCAGTCTATATCAAGTTGATGGTCACTTAAGTTCAAACACATTCTTAAAGCATTACATTTTAACTCTCATCTCCTTTTTTATGTATATAATGTCACATTTTACATATTTTTTGTATATTTCTTAATTTCTGTACAAATAATTTTACTTCTCTGTTGTTTTAATCCTCAGTTTGTAAGTGATTGATATATTTGATTTTACTGATAAATTTTTTTCCTTTCATAATTTTCTTACTTCTAGTTATGTTTTTTTCTTTTCCATTTGGAGAAGTCCTTTTAACATTTTTGGTAAGGTCATTTTAGTGGTAATGAACTCCTTTAACTTTTGTTTGCCTGGAGAAACTCTCTCTCCTTCAATTCTGAATAATCTTGGCAGGTAGAGTATTGTTGAAAATTGTAGTTTTCTTCCTTTGAGCAGTTTGAATACATCATGCCACTCTTTTCTGTACTGCAAAGTTTCTGCTAAGGAAAAAAAAAGTCAGTTGACAGACATAAGAGGTTTTCTTGTATATCACTATTTGCTTTCCTCTTACAGCTTTTAGTGTTTTTCTTTTCTTTAATTCTTGTCATTTTAAGTATTAGGTGTCTTGGTATGGGCCTCCTAGTGTTTGTCTTGGGAAGAGGTGAGATCAGGATCCTTTTACTCCACCATCTTCCCTTTACCCCCTCAAGAAAAGTCTTATTTTGAGGAAAGTTTTCCTACTGAGAAAACTTCTGCAACTGATTTCTGATTATAGGCAAAATATATTCCAGTATAAGGAAAATGTAATCAGTATTAATAGTAACTTCTTGAAATGTTCATGACTTGCTTATCTCTACACTTCTGTTCTTGATTATAGTGTTTACCAGCTATATCCTAATAGTCAACCCAGATTTATACCTATTTTTCTACCTTATAATATCTATCCAGTTACCTTTTTTTAAATTTTGGGTTATAATCTTGAAGATATTTTGCTATTAAAACTGATTTATTCTACTATCAAGTGCGGAGTTAAAATTCAAGTCAAAAACTTTTATCAGCTACCCATTCCTCTATACTTCACACATTCCTCATATTTATCAACAACATAGACAGTTAACACTGAGAGACTGAAAACATTTTGATCAAACTAAAATTATTTTGTAATGAAATAGAATGCCAACAAAATATGAATAACTAAAAAGAGAGTGATTAATAAAGTAACTAGGTTAAATAGTCAAAGAATGCCAAAGACATTTTATTTACTGCTAGGATCACTAACAATTTAATGTGTAAATTGTAGTTAACATGTGTCTAATTTTGCTAGATCAATAGTTTGTCCTAAAAAAAGGAAACTAGAACTTTAGAAACATTGTATCAGTAGTCTATTTTTTTAAATAGTCTGTTTTTCAAAATTGACAAATAACAATGCATGCTTTTTGAATTAAAAACATCCTTATACAAATCAGGAGAGAAACATCTACCAGGCTTAAAATTTCTTTAAAAAAAAATATATATATATATATATTGGGCGCCTGGGTGGCTCAGTGGGTTAAAGCCTCTGCCTTCGGCTCAGGTCATGATCCCAGGGTCCTGGGATCGAGGCCCACATCGGGCTCTCTGCTCGGCGGGGAGCCTGCTTCCTCCTCTCTCCTCTCTCTCTGTCTGCCTCTCTGCCTACTTGTAATCTCTCTCTCTCTGTGTCAAATAAATAAATAAAATCTTTAAAAAATATATATATATATATGTACTATTTGGTGTTAAGAGTAGTAAGGATGGGGCGCCTGGGTGGCTCAGTGGGTTAAAGCCTCTGCCTTCGGCTCAGGTCATGATCTCAGGGTCCTGAGATGGAGCCCTGCATAGGGCTCTCTGCTCAGCGGGGAGCCTGCTTCCTCCTCTCTCTGCCTGCCTCTCTGCCTACTTGTGATCTCTTTCTCTCTCTCTGTTAAATAAATAAATAAAATCTTAAGAAAAAAAAAGACTAGTAAGGATAATGGGAATTAGAAAGATTTAAGTAAGACAATATCCATATCTGCATTATTTAGGTGCTGATCAATTCAACATAAAAATTCCTATTCACGGGTGCCTGGGCGTCTCAGTCAGTTAAGTGTCTGCCTTCAGCTGAGGTCATGATCCCAGGGTCCTGGGATTGAGTTCCATATCAGGCTCCCTTTCAGCAGGGAGTATGCTTCTCCTTCTCCCTCTGCCCCTTCCCCCTGCTCATGCTCTCCCTCTCTCTCGCTCTCTTTTTCTCTCTCTCAAATAAATAAATAAATAAATAAAATCTTAAAAAAAGAAATTCCTTATATATAAAAAATTACTATTTACCATTAGTTTTGTATATATTGAATACGAACATAATCAATATAAATTATTTAAGGGAAAAAAAAAACCCCTGGAACTGGATTATCATGATAATTTTAGTAAATGTTTCCAAATTCAACATCTCATTTTTACTTGGTGGATTATGGCATCAGTTCTCACAAGTGCCAAACAAAACTGTGATACCCTGTCTCTACCACATTCTTCCCTTAAGTGGGTGCAAATGACTGGTTATTACAAGGGGAAAAAAATGAAGCTCACCTGTCTGATGGTAGAAACTTGAGGTTTTCTTGTTCCAGATGATCAGTCCCACATTTTGTACTGTCCAGAACCATCAGCATCATCAATGACTCTTTGGTAAAAAGTATTTTACTTAGAAAGTTTCTGAATGCCTAGAATGGACTAATAACAATGCAGCCTGAGTTTCTAGTCCCAGTTCTGCCATCACCTAGAGTGTTGCCTTATGTGAGTTACTTCTCTTTCCTGTGTCTTAGTTTTTTAAATGTGCAAAGTATAAGATTACCCTCGAGGTAAAATTTGGAAAGACTATCAAAGAGAATAAGATGTAAGAAAGATACTTTATTAGGGGTGAGAATTTGATAAGGTCTGGAGTATGGTGAGTATGGTCAATTGCTTGGAAAAGCTACATTTTTAGTTGCTGAAATGTTGATCCATGATGGCAATAAATGCCTAGGACAAAATTGAAATGTAGAAAGCAATGACTACTTTTTAGACCTCATCATTTTGCCTAATATCAGATCTAGTTGCAAATGTATTCCAGTCTTAATTTGTTATGTAACAGAGGTAAAGCAACACATTTTATTTTTGTCCAGAGTAGAAACCATGACTATATCTATATACTTTAAGTGAATAAACATAAATAACTTATAAATATTAAGCAACAACAAAAAGAACTTGTTTCACAGACAAACACAGATTGGAATACTGGAAATTCTGATAATAAAATTGTTACTTTAGCTCTATCATTAAAATTCTGTGAGTAGTTAACGATCTACGGAAGACTTTAGGAAAAGTGTAGTACTTCCTTGGGACAGGTCTGATGAAGTAACTCTATATTTCTCACTAAACTTAGCAGAGAAATTCAAGTCACCAGGATGGAGAGTATAGATTACCCTGCATTTATTTCTATAATTAATGTCAGTATTTATGCTTTCTTCCTCCACAGCCCCCTGCTTATAGAAATGCTGTGAGTAGAGGAAATCCTATATACATAGAAGGGTATGCATATGTGTACGTGTGTGTGCATGTGCATATAAATATGAAAAAAGTTTGTAATCCAATTGAAAGGGAGTAGTTTTCCATGCTTTGAAATACACACACTTAACTACTCAAACCAATCCTACCCATATCGTGTTTATTTTGTCAGCTACAGATCTGTTAGCTCAAATAACTCACTGCTTTGTCTCTTGTTCACAAAGAGTGAATCACTTCTAAAGAACAGATAGAAAAGTTCAAAATAGTAAAAGGAAGAGACTAGTTTTTCAGGCTGTAAACAAAACTCGAGAGTGGAGTGTCCCAATGGTGTACAGTTCTTACAGCTCAGCTGTCCAGTAAACTCTTACAATTGAGAATCTTGAGAGAGTAGTATAAAAACACATTTAAAGTTAACCTAAGTCCAAATTGAAGGACATTAATATGAAAATAGTATCCCCAGATCCTTAGAATTCAAAATTAATATGAAATGTGAGTAGAAGCAATATGGGAGTTACACTGGTCTGGAATCAGGAGCCATATAAATTTTGACTCATTTACCCATTAGAGTGAATTTGTGAGAATTATTTATTATTGGAATTTCTATCCATGTATCTATTAAACACGTGGAGTACCTTATAACACAACTGTGATCTTTACCTGCTTCTTTGTTCCTGTAATCCTCTGTCAAAAGCTTGCCAGTTCTCAAATTGCTGTGTCAAATCTGCAATAACACGTGGGGACATTCATAAATGAAAGTAAACGTGGGATCATGAAGATAAAAATGCAGTGCTTTTCATAATATGCTGTTAGGGTTGATTAATTGAAAACATCTTTTAAAAAGCAGAGAAGCTCAAAAAGGCCAAACCGTGTTTGTTCTTTTTTTTTTTTTAACTTTTTTATTCAAATGGAAAGAAATGCTCACCCAGTTTTCCTCTTTTCTTCATGTTGACTAAAGTAATGAGGGCCCAGGGAATTTTTAGTCTCTCCAGAAAGGTTTCTTCTTATTTTGGGCAGTATATATTATTCATAGTAAATATGCTGTTTCTATTTTTGCTGTGAATTCTCTGTAGAAAGCCTCTGCTATTTCATTATTCAATTGAAGAAGCCAACATTCACTTGTGGTCAGTCGTAGCATCAGTACTTGCTGTTGATTTTCTGTTTGCCATCATCACTTAGCTTATTTATTAAATCCATTGCGAACCCCATAAAGGAAAACTTTTTTTCTCATTTTTCCTTGTTTCCCATTCTTCTCTCTCATTCTTGTGGTGCTGACCTTGCAGAGGCAATTAGTTTAGGGCTCTTAAATTTTCTTTATTATTGGCTTTCAATTTGAAGATCAGCTCTCCCTATCATGCATAGATCTTTATTTCATTTGGACTGCAATAGATGTATTTTTGTTTTATGTAAGATGTTTGTTTCATGTTATTAAAGTTTTCCTAAAGAACTTTGCTCAAAACTTTTCATTTTTCTGTTTAATTTTCATTATAAAATGAATGTGGAGTTTTAAGTTGGGGAATCATGAAGCAATGAATGAGAGATAGGTGCTAGGTCTGTAGTAAGGAGCAAATTTCATGATTTGTAAGAGAATGGAAATAGCATACTTCATTCATTTACTATACACAGAACAGTAGTTGCCATTAGAAAAAACAAGCAAACAAAAAACAAGAAACAAAAACAGACAACCCTGATCAGAGCTTGGAAACAGTATTTCTAGTCCTTCGCAGACATTTGGAGGTAGCTTTACAACCCAAAAGCCAAGTACTGACAGTTGTAAGCAGCAGGTTAAATGACCTCCTGCTATTTTCTGTCTGCCTCTAGTGACAAGAGGTCTGTGTCTCCTCGTATGCACAGAGGAATGCCAACAACTGAAAAAACATTAATCAGTACATTACAAAAAGTGTTTTGCCTTTCAGAATTCTGATACTATAGAAGGCTTGAAATGCTTCTCAAATTTACAGTCTATCTCTTGTTAATCTATTTCCATTTCTAGTGAATTTTGACAAAAAACCCAAATAATTGGAGTTAGAGTTAAGATGTGTTTACGAGATGTTCAAAATAGATTTAGAATACTTGAAACTTATTATTTATTAAAAGGTAGCATTACAAGTCACAAGAAAATCTCTTTAGAGTAGTAACAAAAGTCTTGAGATAAATTACAATTCTTGTTTTTACTATTATTAAATCACTTACCTATAAGGTATATTTAGAGGCACCTTGGTGGCTTGGTCAGTTTACTCTTTTTTTTTTTTTAATTTTATTTATTCATTTGACAGAGAGAGAGATCACAAGTAGGCAGAGAGGCAGGAGGAAGCAGGCTCCCTGCCAAGCAGAGAGCCACATGTGGGACGCGATCCTAGGACCCTGAGATCATGACCTGAGCTAAAGGCAGAGGCTTTAACCCACTGAGCCACCCAGGGGCCCTATGTCCTACTCTTGATTTTGACTTAGGTTGTCTTTGAGTTGTGGGATTGAGCCCTGAATCAGGTCCCGTTCAATGCTCAGGGGCGGAGTCTGCTTGTCTGTTTTCCTTTACTCCTCCCTCTGCTCATGCTCACTTGCACTCTCTTTCTTAAATAAATAAATAAAATCTTAAAAGCAAGCAAACAAAAAACAAAGCCAAACACACTTAGTTGTTTAAATGCCACAGGAGAGAATCCAAATTTAATCATAAATGTTAAATTACATATAAGATAATAATATTAAAATAAATGGAATGAACTGGTAATGAAAGTAAAAAACATAATTTCATTAATCATAATTAAGGAAGAAATGCAAGAAAATCTTTGAGGATAACATGGACATATTGACCACAAGGAGAAAACAGAAGTTATTACAGTTTTTCTCCCAATTTAATTTAGCATCACTTGACAGGTAATTCCTCTACCCTTAACAATAAGGTGATTCAAAGTAGGGAGAACATTTAATATTTCTTTCTTGCTCTTTGCAGTAATGAGATTTCCTCCGAGTTTATAAAAATAGACATAGATATTCTGGAGATCATTTAAAAATTTTTTGAGTAGTAAACAAAAGTCTAAATACTAGACTAGGAAAAGAAACAAACTTGAAAGATAACCTGGGAAGTATGAAATACATGAAAGGAAATTTGTTGCCTTATAGTATATGGTCAATTTACAAATTTTAGGAGAATTCCAATTGAAATTCATTTTTAGTAAAATCTGAATTGACGGTCTCTCAAAAATTTAGAGAACCTTTGACTACTGAATACAAGCACTTAGAATCACAAAATAATCAAGACTTTAACATTAAATTGCTCTCAATTTTCCAGTTCATCATCATCATATTCACCATCATCACAGAGCTCAATTAAGATATTGCAAACAACATCCTATAAAGAACCACAGAAAGATGGGCAGTGGAGCGGTTATTTCCCTAGGTCATCATTTGGGCTTATTGGAGATGATATGGGCAAGTATGAGAAAATGGATACTCTTTTTGGTGGCTCACAAGTGAGTGGTAGAGCCAGACAGTCTGAATCTAAGTAGCATTAGGCCCATCCTTTTCTTTTAAAGATGGTCTTTCAGAGGGTAGGACTCAGTCCTTGCTTTACACCTTATTGAACTTACAGCTTCCAAGTTGATTGAGGGGAGAATTCTGCCTTCAGTGAATCAGTGGAATAAATAACTTGGAGCATGCCCTTGAATATATACTGTGAAAGTACATAGCGAAAATACATGTACCTTCATGGAGAGGAAATATCAAAGTGAAGATGTTAGTTTTCCTAAATAGATATACCCATTTTGTAAAATTCTAACTATAATTGCAGTAGAAATTTTGTGGAACTTGCAAAGTCATTCTAAAATGTACAGAGAAGAGCAAAGGACAAGGAAAAAATTTACCCTTCTGAATAAAAAATAATAACTTAGAAGAAATCAAGGAATCATAATGCTGTTAAAATTTCATGTCCCAGCAATTCCTCTGTAAGGTATATACACTAAATACACTTATACTGGAGAACATGGAGACTTGTTTTTAAAATGTGCATACTAACATTGCTCATAAAACCAAATATAAGAAATACCCAAATGTCCTAAGAAGAATGGATAATAGCTAACATATACATAACATTGAATGATCATAGAATGACCTACAGCAACAGTGGGTAACATGAAAGCATACTAAAAACATAATATTGGAATGTTAAAGTATTCTATAAGTTGCTTTTTTTTTTTAACCAAATAACCCTTAAATACAATGGGAACTTCTGGTCACATCGTTTAGGAATGCATACACACTTATGCCTATTTTAGCAATTTGCACATATATGTTAAAATATATAAAGGTGGGAGCCTGGGTGGCTCAGTGGGTTAAAGCCTCTGCTTTCGGCTCAGGTCATGATCTCAGCATCCTGGGATCGAGGCTTCCTCCTCTCCCTGTCTCTCTGCCTGCCTCTCTGCCTACTTGTAATCTCTCTCTGTGTGTCAAATAAATAAATAAAATCTTAAAAAAAAATATATATATATATATAAAAGTAAGGAAATGATAAACACATATTTAAACTGGTAATTAAAGCTCAGTAAGAGGGAAGGTATGTGATCAAGGAGAAATATTCAGAAGTCTTCAATGGCATTGGTAATTATCTGTTACTTATTTTTGTTGGTGGATTCATTCACATTCATCTTATTTTTATATTTCTTGGAAGTATATGTAACCCCTGTATTTAAATATATATTTATATATACAACTAATAGTAATGACATGGGAGTATTCTCTTTTATGTAAGAGCCTGGGTAGATGAAATGTGTTTTCTACACATTAGTTCAAGGTTCTCAGAATTCTGTAACTGGCAAGTTACAGATGAGGTTAAAAACCCAATTCTTCTACTATTCCTTGGCTTTTCTATTCCAGATTTGCTTTTTCAGGTAATTTGAAGAAATTAAACATTAGAATATTAATTTTCCTATGTCTAATATGAAGATTTCACTGGATAATTATAAATTTTATTTTATGTACTATTTGCCAGGTTACTGTGTTGAAAATTGGGAGAGCAAAATTAATTTCGAATGACAAAATTTAGACATTCCAGCAAGGAATGCTGGTTTCTCATTTATTCTTTCCTGAACACCAACTTCGTCTTGCCAACTCTATTGTCATTTGTTTTTATTACATTCCCTTGTTCTTTCTAGCCTATCCTGTTCCGTTAATTATGTTGTCTACTTATTACACTGTAAGTGGGTTATAATCTCTATTAAATTGATTATCTCATTTTGTCAAAAGTGCTCACTTTCTTTTTCTGAGAAAAAAAACCACTGCTTTAATCTTAAACTTCATCTAATTAAAATTCTACTTTCCTCAATTATTCCCTATAAGATTCTTAAATGAATAAATGGCCTATGTTACCTACATTTTGTCTCTTATGCTTATAACAAATCCTTTGAAAATGGTGAAACTGATCTCAATATATTTTCTTAATAAAAGTCTGTTAAATTTTTCGTAGTCCTAGTTATACTTGCTTTTCTCTAACTGGTAACTTTTCACATTTATTAAAATCTTTCCCTTGTTTTCAATAAATGACTTAATGATATCTTAATCCAATCTTCAGTATAATGTGGGCAGACCCATCTAAGCCTGTCTTCCTCTTTCCATTCATCTTTGTCTTTTTTCCCTTGGACAAATTAACCACTTTCCAGCTTATGATTATTGTTCCATTGTAGCTATAATCTTCTCCAACCCCCTTGAATCTTCCTCATGTCTCAATATCATCTGTTTTTGTCTGAATGTTCATGTGGGAATATCAGTGATCAAAACAAAGCATTCTGCTGTAGTAGTGATCTTACAAAGGAGCAAACAAGAGTCTTTCCTGGCAGAGGCAATCTTATTTCTAAACCCTTGGAACCTTAAAAATGAGAATATGTTTAAATAAATTTGAAGTATATAAATCAGTCTATATGCTGACAACAACAACAAAAAATTAACCCAGGTGTCCCTCCAAACTGTGCCAAATCTCTGTTAGAATTTCAAATATGCATTAATGACTTTATAAAATTGCCATTTGCCTATGGCAGTAAAGAAGAGAGGAAATACATAATTCATATGCCTCTGAAGAGAACCCATACTCAAATATCTGACTATGATTATAGCATTTGACTATCGGTCAATAAGGATAAGTGGATGGAACAAATTAATATCCAGAAGAAGGCTAAACAATGTTTTGGTATAAGTTGTGGGAATAATGTCATCAGAGCACCTGAATTTCAATCAGGAACCAAAGATGTAATCATCATGGTTGCATACTGGTGGTAATCATAAGGTATTAAGGACATCTGGGTGTAATTGGAAAAAAAGTGTCTTAAAAGAGAATAGGCAAAAATAAAAGAGAGAGAGAGAGAGAGAGAGAGAGAGAGAGAGAGAGAGAGAGAGAGAGAGAGAATAGGCAAGAGAATACACTTAATTCTCCTTCAGTATCTAGGGACTATTCCTTACTTCTCAGATAAGGATCCAAAAGGACCATAATAAATAGAGAGGCTGCCCTTGACACATGGACATAAGTCTCATTCTTGGAAGAGTAACTGTAGGTGAGGAGATTAGCAAATAAATGCCATTTAAAAAATTAAGAGCCAAAATCAATGAAATAGACCATAGAAATAAAACTACTTTTAAAATATGGTAGCAGAGTTTAAGATCCTTCTTAATATCATGTTTTGGGAAATAATTACTAAATTATTTATATATTCACGCAAGCCATCTGTTCATAAATATGTAAACAGATCAAAAATTTCATTGGGTAATTATTCTTATTTTTGTACTAGACAGGATTCCAAAAATGCAATTCCTGCAGTCTGAGTAATATATTGTTTAAGCCTTGGTCCCTTCTAAATTCATTCATCTTCATTATTAATACATATGAAAATGTTACCAATAATCAATTTGAAAATTTTAACTTTATATAGGCAGAAAAAATAATTTTTCATAAGCAGCTATAGTTCTAAACTAGATAATGAACTAGTAAGATACTCTAAGAAAAATGCTTATTTTACAAAATGTATTAAAATAAGGAAACAAAAAATGAAATGTGAAAAATGATGGCTTAATACAAGGATAACAATATTGAAATCCATATTTCATTTTTCTTCAGTTGACACTAAACAAATTCAGGATAACTAATTTTCAGAAATGAAAGTTTACCTTACTACCTTCCAGAAAACTTTTATTACTAAGTCAAGGACATAGTCACTAAATCAAAATATGCTGGTCTTACATTAAAATTTTCCTGTGACCTCAATTGTGACTTGATTTTTTTTAAGGATTTTTTTTTAAGATTTCGTTTATTTTCAGATAAAGAGAGAGAGAGAGTTCATGAGCACAAGCGGAGGGAGCAGCAGGCAGTGAGAGAAGCAGGCTCCTGCTGAGCAAGGAGCCCAACGCAAGATTCGATCCCAGGACCCTGGGCTCATGACCTGAGCTGAAGGCAGATGCTTAACCGACTGAGCCAGGTGTCCCCTGATTGATCTTTTAAGACAATGACTACCTTATTCAAAACTGTAAACAGTAACAGAATTCCTCCATCATGTCATTCAAATAACAAATATAATTGATGGATTTTAAAACCTTTTCCAATGTTATATTTTCATCTTTAAGTTATTATCTTCCTTTCTTAAACAATTTTAGCTATGTTTGCTGATATTTCTTCCCACTGAGAGTACCTCAAACTTCATCCATATATCAGTCACTGAATGCATAAAAACACGTCTATGTAAAAGATAGAAGATGAATAATGTTTGTGGACCAGCAAGTGAAATCTGAGGAATAGAATTATACCTACCATATTCAACACATATCTGAAAGATGACTTAATAAATACGGCTACTTGGAAAAATATGGTTACATCATAATGGTAAAAGATATTCAAGGCATTCCTCTTAATATAAAGGGAAATGAAATAACCACTCAAAAATAGAGTGGCTAAAAGTGTGTGTCACATTTTTTTTTTCAGTTAGGTTCAAGATTTTCTATGTTACAGCTTCATTAGAAATTCCTTAAGATTTGGAGTGCCTGGGTGGCTCAGTCAGTTGAGTGGCTGCCTTCAGCTCAGGTCATGATCCCAGAGTCCTGGGACCTAGCCCCACATTGGGCTCCCTGTTGGGCAGGAAGCCTGCTTCTTCCTCTCCCACTCCCCCTGCTTGTGTTCCCTCTTTTGCTGTCTCTCTCTCTCTGTCAAATAAATAAAATCTTAAACTTCCTTAAGATTCAAGATAAAAAAATAGAAACATGCTAGATGTTATAAAGTAATGTCTATCATTATTTTCAACACAAATGGGCTTGTATCCAAGGTCACTAAGAGCATTTCAAGGCAGTGTTAAATTTACATAGCATAGTAAGATTTTGAATGATATATATCACATTGAATTTTTTATAGCTTTTATATATCTGACATTAAAGTAGTGGTACTAAAGAGAAATAAGAAAGGAGGAAATGTATCCATGAAATAAAATATAAAAATATGAAGAGTTATTTCTAATAGGCTATTATGAAATTTGTCAATCTATCTATATGGCATGATATAAGAGACTGAGTGAAGAAGAAAATCAAGAATGATGGAAAACTAATCATGGCTCATGAGATTTTGTTGTAAAACTTTCTTAGATTTATTTCTAAAAACTGATAAGGAAATATGTTACCATGTTGGTGCAAAAAAACACGTGATAAAGAGTAAACTACAATTTATTGCTAGAAGAGATCACTGTATAATGCAATTTATTACTCTCATAAATTTAAGAATAAGTTGAGTTTTTACTGCTAACATTCTTTCAGTTATATATAGCCTCAGTATACAAGTAAAACATGTGGACTTGAGATACAATAGGTCCAGTCTAATGTCATAGGGACTACATGTGGGTGATGGTGAGGACTCACTGCTAAACCATTTCTTTGCTCAAAAGGATAATTTTGGCATCTTAAGTAAAATTAGTATCTGCTTTAGTTCCTAGGTTTTCTGGATGTTTCATTTTTGCCCTGCTGTGCAATTACAGAGATTAAGTGAGAGGGAGAACTTTAGCTATACCTTACAGGCAGGCAAGATTTACTCATTCATTATGAAGAAATTAAACCAATTGGTGGTGGTCACACAAAGAAAATGTAGAGATCACTATTGATATGTTTGTTTAACTTTTTATTATACCTTATTCTTGATGGATAGAAAATGCATAATATTTTCTAATAATAAAATTGTGTTTTCCTCCCAGTCCTAAGTTTATAAGCCAGCTATGTTTCTTCACCTTTTGCTATTTTTAAAGCAAGTTTAGGTTCACAGAAAATTTAAGAGGAAGGCACAGAGATTCTCACATACCCCTTGCCCATACACATGCATAGCAACCCTCATTATCAGCATCCCCTACCAGACTGATAACATTTATTACAACTGATGGACCTACACTGATATATTATACTCAACCAAAATTCATAGTTTATTTTATGTTTCACTCTTGGTGTTGTTCATTTTATGAGTTTGGACAAAGGTATAATGACATGTATTACAGTACCCATAGGGAATAGTTTCACTGCCCTAAAAATCCTCTGCACTTTGCCTTCTTATCTCTCCCACCCCTCTAATCCCTGCTAGGCTATTAATATTTTCATTATCTCTATACTTTATCATTTTTAAAATACCATATAGTTGGAATCATGGAGTATGTAGACTTCTCAGATTGGCTTTCTTCACTAAGTAATATGACTTATCTCTTCACCTAGGGAAGGACATTTGATTGCTTCCAAGTCTGGCCAATTACAAATACATACATACATGCATACATACATACATACATATATACATACATACATTTTCCTAATGCATTTATTTATTGATGGGCACCTAGGTTGCTTCCATGTCTTGGCTGTTATAAATAATACTGTAATAAACATACAGGTGCATATGTGTTTTTGAATTAGTGTTTTTATTTTCTCTGGGCAAATACTCAATAGTGAAATTATTGGATCATATAATATTTCTATTTTAATTTTTTGAGAAATGTCCATGCTGTTTTCCACAATGGCTATACCAATTTATTTTCCCATGCAACATTCCATGAGGGTTCCTTTTTCACCACATCCTCATCAACTTGTTTCTTGTCTTCTTAATTTTAGCCATTCTAACAGGCATGAAGTAATATCCCATTGTGGTTTTTATTTGCATTTCCCTGATGATTGCAACGTTGATGATCTTTTCATGTGTCTGTTTAGCCATCTGATGTTTCCTTTCAAAATACCTATTCAGGTCCTCTGTCCATTGGTTGTTTTTTGTTGTTGTTGTTTTATTTTTATTTTTTTGATGTTTTGTTGTATAAGTTCCTCATATATTTTGATAAGGGATGTTAATCCCTTATCATATATATCATATCACCTCCCATTCAGTCTTTTTGTTTTGTTGATGGTTTTCTTTGGTGTGCAAGAGCTTTAGCAGTTTATTTTTGCTTTTGTTACCATGCCTCAGGAAACCTATCTAAAAAAAAACGTTGCAATGAATGATGTTAGAGAAATTACTGCCTATATTCTCTTCTGAGATTTTTATGGTTTTAGGTTTCATTATTAGGTCTTTAATCCATTTTGAATTAATTTTTATGTATGGGGTTAGAGAGCAGTCTAGTTTCATTCTTTTACATGTGGCTCATCAGTAAACATCCCCGGCACCATTTACTAAAGAGACTGTCTTTTCTCCATTGTATAATCTTGCCTTCTTTGTCATAAATTAATTGACCGCATAAATGTGGGCTCATTTTTTATTCTATTTTTTCCATTGATTTATGTGTCTGTTTTTGTGCCAGTATTGTGCCATTTTGATGACTACAGCTTTGTAGTACACCTTGAAACTGGAATTGTGATACCTCCAGTTTCATTCTTCTTTTTCAAGATTGCTTTGGCTATTCAGGGATTTTTTTGGTTCTATATGAACTTTAATATTTTTTCTAGTTTTGTTAAAAATACTGTTGGTATTTTGATAAGGACTGCATTGAATCTATGGATTTGTTTAGGTAGTATGGACATGTTAACAGTAATTATTTGAATCCATGAACATGGAGTATCTTTTCATTGTTTGCATCATATTCAATTTCTTTCATCAGTGTTTTATAGTTTTCAGAGTAGAAGTCTTGTACCTTTTCAGTTAAATGTATTCCTATGTATCTTATTCTTTTTGGTGCAATTATAAATGAGATCGTTTTCTTAATCTCTCTGTTACTTCGTTATTAGTTTCCCGAAATGCAACACATTTTTTTTTATTTTGATGTCGTATACTGCAACTTTACTGAGTTTGCTCCTTACTTTTTTTTTTTTAAAGATTTTATTTATTAGAGAGGAGAGAGTACATGATTGGAGGGGAGGGCCAGAAGAACAAGCAGATTCCCCACTGAGTATGGAGCCTAACACAGGACTCAACCCCAGGACCCTGAGATCTTCAGGACCCTGAGCTGAAGTCAGATGCTTAACTGACTTAGTCACCCAGGCACCCTGAGTTCACTCATTACTTCTAACAGTTTTTGAGTGGAGGCTTAGGATTTTCTGCATATGGTATCATGTCATCTGTGACTAGCGACTGTTCTACTTCTTCCTTTCCAGTTTGGATTACTGTGGCTAGGACTTTCAATACTATGTTGAATAAAAATGCAAGAGTTGTCATCTTTGTATTGTTCCTTATCTTACAGGAAAAGCTTTCAAATTTTCACCATTAAGCATGATTTTAATTGTGGGTTTGTCATATATGTTCTTTATTATGTTGTATTTCCTCTATACCTACTTTGCTGAGTTTTAATCATAAATGGATGTTGAATTTTGTCAAATACTTTTCCTGCATCTGTTGAGATGATCATGCAATTTTATCCCTTTTCTGTCAATGTTGTGTATCATATTGATTTCAAGATGTTGAGCCATCCTTACATCCCTTGAATAGATCCCAGTTGATCATGGTGTATAATTTTTTTGTGTATGTATTATTGAGTTTGGCTTGCTAATATTTTATTTTAACAACTATATTCTTGAGTGTTATTGGCCTATAATTTTCTTTTTTTCTAATGTCTTTGCGTGGTTTTGATATCAAAGTATAGCTGCCCTTGGGATCATTCTTTCTCTTCTATTTTTTGAAATTGTTTGATAAGAATGAGTAACTCTTTAAATGTTTGGAAGAATTCACCTGTAAAATTGTCTGTTACTGGGCTTTTGTTTGTTGGGAAATTTTTCATTACTAATTCATTTTTATTACTAGTAATTGGTCTGTCCAAATTTTCTATTTCTTCTTGGTTTAGTTTTGAAATCTGTCAATTTCTCCTAGGTTGTCCAATTTATTGGTGGGTAATTTTTCATAGTGGTCTCTTATAATCCTTTGTTTTTCTGTAGGGTTGGTTGTAACTTCTCTTTTATTTTTGATTTTATTTGGGCCCTCCTTCTTTTTCTTAATGAGTCTTGCTGACAGTTTATCAATTTTATCTTCTCAAAGAAACAGCTCTTAATTTTATTGATCTTTTCTATTGTTTTTATCTCTATTTCATTTATTTCCATTCTAATCTTTATTATTTCCTCTCTTCTACTAACTTTGAGCTGTGTTTACTCTTTTTCTACTTCCTATAGATGTAAGGTTAGATAGTGTATCTGAGATTTGTTTTTTGAAGTAGGCCTGTATTGCTTTATACTTTTCCCTCAGAACTGCTTTTATGTCATCTCATAGACTTTCAAATGTTTTTATTTTCATTCTTTGATTTCCTCTTGGATTTTTTCATTGACCCAGTGGTTCTTTTGTAGCTTGCTGTTTAGACTTCACCCCCCCTCAGATTTCTTGTAATTAGTTTCTGGGTCATATCATTTTGTTCAGAAAAGATGCTTGATTTGATTTCAGTCTTCTTAAATTTATTGAGACTTGTTTTCTGACCTAATGGATGGTCTATCCTGGAGAATGTTTCATGTGCACTTGAGAAGAATGTGCACTGGATGTTATATGCGAACAATGAATCATGAAGTACTACATCAAAACTAATGATGACTAACATAACACAAATACAGTTTAAAAAAAGAAATATATGTAATTTTCTGTTTTTGTTTTTGTTTTGTTTTTTCTAAAAGTGCTGTTATATCTCTTAATTTGGTTAGGTCTAGTGTTTGTTAAGGTCAATGTTTCCTTTTTCTGTCTGGATAATTTATCCATTGACGTAAGTGGAATGTTAAAGTGCTCTACTATTCTTTTATTGCTCTCAATGTCTGTTTTTGTATCTGTTAATATTTCCTTTATATATAGGCGCTCCTATGTTGGGTGCATAAATACTTACAGGGAACACAAGTAGGGGGGCAGAAGAGGGAGAAGCAGACTTCCTGCCTACCAGAGAGCCCCATGTGGGGCTCGATCCCAGGACCCTGGGATCATGACTTGAGCTAAAGGCAGAGTCTTAATGACTGAGCCACATAGGTGCCCCTAGTTTTGATATTAGAATAGTGCCAGCCTCATAGAATTAGTTCTGAAGTGTATCCTTTTCATCTATCTCCTGAAAGAGATTATAGAAAATTGGCATAATTCTTTGAATGTTTGGTAGGATTCATCAGCGAACCCATCTGGACCTGGTGCTTTCTATTTTTTAAGGTTATTATTGATTAAACTTTTTAATATTCTAATATTGTCTATTCTTGTGTGAGTTTTGGCAGAATGTGTCTTTTAAAGAGCTGATCCATTACAACTGGTTTATAAAGTTTATGGGCATAGAGTTGATTATATTATTCTTTTATTATCTTTTTAATGTCCATGTGATCTGTAGTGATGTCCTCTCTTTAAATTCTGGTATTATCAACTTGTTTTATCTTTTTCGCCTAGGCTTTGGTTTTATTCTCTATTGATTTTCTATCTGCAGTTTCATTTATTTCCACTCTAGCTTTATTTCTTTTATTAGCCTTGGTTTTGATTTAATTTTGTCATTTATTTTCTAAGAAGCAAACTTAGATATTAATTTTATATCTGTCTCCTTTTCTAATGTATGTATTCAATGCTATAAGTTCTCCTCTATGCACTGCATTCACTACATCCCATAAAATTTGAAAAGTTGCATTTTAATTTTCATTTAGTTTCTGTTACTGATTTGTTTTTTAATTCTAATGTGGCTTGAAAAGAAACAATATATGACTTTTATTCTTTTAAATTTGTTATGGTATGTTCTGTGGACTTAAATATGACTCATTTTACCTAATGTGCCATGTGGGTTTGAGGAGAATATGTGGTCTGTTCTTATTGAATGAAGTAGTTGATAGATGTTAATTATATCCAGTTGATCTATGGTGATGTTGAATTCATTGATGTCCTTATTGATTTTTTTGCCTTCCGAATCTGTCCATTTCTGATAGAGGAATGTTGAAACAAACTATGGATAGCTCAGTCATATAAGAGTTTCATTCTTAATTTTTTGAGAGATCTTCATACTGTTTTCCAAAGTGGTTGTGTCAGTTTACAGTTCTGTCATCAGTATACATGGGTTCCCTCTACTCCATATCCTCTCTAACACTTGTTATTTCTTGTCTTTTTGATAATAACCATTCTAACAGGTGGTAAGTGATGGCTCATTGTGGATTTGATCTGGATTTCCTAAATAATTAGTGATGTGGAGCATCTTTTCACATGCCTTTTGGCCAGCTATGTCTTCTTTGGAGAAATGTCTATTCATGTTATTTGTTTATTTATTGATTTTTAATCAGATTGGTTGTTTAATCAGGTTGGTTGTTTAATCAGTTTGGTTGAGCTGTATGAGTTTCTTCTATATTTTGAATATTGACCTTTATTAAATGTATGGTTTGTAAATATCTTCACCCATTCAATAGGTTACCTTTTTATTTTGATAATGGTTTCCTTTTTCATACAGAAGCATTTAGTTTGATGTCACATTTGTTTCTTTTGCTTTTGTTTATTTTGCCTTTAGAGTCAGATCCACAAAGACAGATGTCAAGGAGTTTACACCCATGTTTTCTTCTAGGAATTTTTTTATTTTAAGTTTAAATGCAAGTCTTCACTTCATTTTGAATTAACTTTTGAGTATGGTGTAATATAGTGTTCTAGTTTTATCCTCTTGTATGTGGCTGTCCAGGTTTTCTAATAGCATTTATTAAGGAGATTTTTTCCATTCTATGTTTTTAGTTCCTTTGTTGTACATTAATTGTCCATATTTGCATATGTTTGTTTCTGGGATCTCAATTCTGTTCCATTAATCTGTATCTTTTCCACTGATTTACATAATAGTGCACCAAAATCATACTGCTTTGATTACTATAGGTATAGGTAGATATAGGTATAGTTTGAAATTAACTTTTTTTTTCTTAAGATAGCTTTGGATATTTGGGAAATTTTATGTTTTCACACAAATTTTAGAATTATTTGTTCTAGTTATATAAAGTATGCCACTGAAATTTTATAAGAATTACATTGAACCTATAAATTTCACAGGCTAGTATGGCCATGTTAACAATATTCTTCCAATTCACAGGCACAGAATTTTTTGCCACTTATTTGCATTTTCTTCAAATTCTTTCACAGTGTTTCATAGTTTTCAGTATATAGCTCTTTCACCTTTTTGGTTAAATTTATTCCCATGTATGTTATTCTTTCTGGTGAACTTGTAAATGGGACTGTTTACTCAATTTCTCTTTCTGATATTTTGTTATTAGTGTATAGAAATACCACACATTTCTGAATATTGATTTTGTATTTTTATACTTTAGAATTTATTTCAACAGTTTATTGGTGGTTTTTTTAGTGTTTTCTATAAACAGTATCATGTCATCTTCAAATAGTGACAGCTCTAGGTCTTCCTTTCCAGTTTGGATGTACCTCCCTCTTCTAATTGCCATGGCTAGGATTTCTAACACTAATTGAATTAAAGTGGCAAGAATGGGCATCCTTGTCTTATTTCTGTTCTGAAACTTTCTTACTTCTGTTCTGAAACTGAAAGGAAAAACTTTCATCTTTTCATCATTGAGTATGATGTTAACTTTTAGGATTTCCTATATGGCCTTAATTATATTGAGATATGTTTCTTCTATACCATTTGGTTGAGAGTTTTTATCCTAAATGAATGTTAAATTTTACCAAGTGCCTTTTCTGTACCTACTAAGATAACAATATGATTTTTATGTTTACTAATGTGATGCATAATGTTAATTGATTTGCAGATGTTGAACCATCCTTGAATTCCTGGAATAAATCCTTAATTGTGGTATATAATCATTTTAATATATTGGGTTTTATTGTTGGATTCAATTTGTAATTTTGGGATCTGTGTTTCTCAAGAGTTTTGACTTATATTATATTTTTGCATATGTCTGGTGTCCTGGTCTGGTTTTGATATGAGGGTAATGCTGGCCTCGTAAAATATATTTGGAAGCTTTTCCTTTTCTTTAATTTTTCTGGGAGAGTTTGAGAAATGTGGGTTGACATTATCTATGTTCTAATTGGTGTAGTTACACCTAATGATATGTAATGTGATAAATGATATAGCTTGATTAATATCAATCATTTTTTTAAAAGATTTTATTTATTTATTTGACAGAGAGAGATTACAAGTAGGCAGAGAGAAAGGAGGAAGCAGGCTCCCAGCTGAGCAGAGAGCCCAATGTGGGGCTCCATTCCAGGACCCTGAGATCATGACCTGAGCCAAAGGCAGAGGCTTTAACCCACTGAGCCACCCAGGAATCCCTAATATCAATCATTTCTATTAGTATTTTCTCCTCATTACCTATGCTCTTTGTTCCTATTTTTGTCTTATACTGTTTTTGTTTTGTTTTGTTTTGTTTTGCCTTTTGTTTGGTTTTAATTGAGTATTTATATAATTCCATTTCCTCTCCTTCAAATTAGGTATACATCTTTCATGCATTTTTAGTAGTTTCAACAAAATTTGCCAATTATATTTACAACTTATCCAAATTCACTTTCAAATATCAATATGCCCTATACTCCTTCACAAGTGGTATGAATACTTGATAATAAGCAAAATAATCCTATTCCTTACTTCCTTTGCATAATTTCTGTCATTTATTTAAGTTATACATAAAGATACATAGGAACGTGTGTGCAAATGTTATATATATGTCAATGTTGTTGAATACACTGTGTTGCTATTTTAAACAAACTGTTATACCTGAAATCAAGTAAGAATAATAAAAAGAATAAAATTATTCTACCTTTACTTATCATTTCTCTGTAGTTCTTCCCATCTTTATGTAGACTTAGATTTCTGATCCATATCACTTTTATCTTCTAAGAGAATTTAAAATTTGTTAAAATTAACAAGGCAGGTCTTACGTTTACTGGCAATAAATTCCCTTAATTTTTGTTTGTCTATGAAATTTTCTTTTTCCTTTTATTTTTTTTTAAATTTCAGTATAATTAACATACAATGTTATTTTTTTTAAAGATTTTATTTATTTCTTTGACACACAGAGAGAAAGTGAGTACAAGCAGAGGGAGCAGCAGGCTCGCAGCTGAGCAAGGTGCCCAATGCTGGACTCAATCCCAGGACCCTGGGATCATGACCTGAGCCAAAGGCAGACCCTTAACTGACTGAGCCACCCAGGTGTCCTCTTACAATGTTATTTTAATTTCAGGCCTAAAATATAGTGATTCAATAATCTATACTTTCCTTAGTGCTCATCACAATAAGTGCAGTTTTCTTTTCTTTTCTCTTCTTTTCTTTTCTTTTCTTTTCTTTCTTTCTTTCTTTCTTTCTTTCTTTCTTTCTTTCTTTCTTTCTTTCTTTCTTTCTTTCTTTCTTTGACAGAGAGGGAGATCACAAGCAGGCAGAAAGAGAGGCGGGCAGAGAGAGAGGAGGAAGCAGGCTCCCCGCTGAGCAGAGAGCCTGATGCAGGGCTCAATCCTAAGACCCTGAGATCATGACCTGAGCTGAAGGCAGAGGCTTTAACCCACTGAGCCACCTAGGCACCCCAATAAGTGCCCTTCACCAATTTCACCCACCTCTCTGTTAAAAATCTCCTCTGGCAATCACCAGTTTGTTCTCTGTATTTGAGAATCTGTTTTTTGTCTCTGGTTGTTTGCTTTATCTCTAAATTACACATATGAGTATGTGTAAAGCATATGGCATTTTTCTTTCTCTGACTTATTTCACTTAGCATTTATTTCACTTAGCATTATACCCTCTAGATCTGTTCATGTTGTTGCAGATGCAAGATTTCATTCCTTTTTTTCTGAAGATTTTATTTATCAGAGAGAGACAGAAAGAGAGAGAGAATGCACAAGCAAATAGAGAGGCAGGCAGAGGGAGAAGAAGGCTCCCCACTGATCAAAGAGCCTGATGTGGGACTCTATTCCAGGACCCTAGTTCATGACCTGAGCCAAAGGCAGATGCTTAACTGACTGAGCCATCAGGCATCCTGGCAAGATTTCATTCTTTTTTTTAATGGGTGAATAATATTTCATTTTTTGTGTATACACGTATAAACATTACATCTTTATCCCTTGATCTATCGGTGGATATTTGGGTTTTTTCCACATCTTGGCTATCATAAATAAAGTTGAAAAAAACATAGAAGTTTATTTCTTCTTTTGAAGGACAAATTTTGTGGAGTACAGAGTTCCAGGGTAGAGTTTTTGTTTTTTGTTTTTTGTTTTTCCCTCACAGCACTTTAAATATTTTCCCCCCTTTTTTTCTTGTTTGCTGGGTTTCTGAGGAATAGTTGAATGTAATTCTTATATTTCTCCATAGGTAACATATTTTCCCCCTTAATCTTACTTTTCTCCTAATCTGACTTTTTAGAATTTTAACATAATATGCTTAGGTGTATTTTACTAAGCTTGGTGTTTTTCTAGCTTCTCTGATCTGTGGTTTGGTGTCTGACATTAATTTGGGAAATTTCTCATTACATCAAGTGGTTTTTTTAATTAAAAAAAAATTTTTTTTTTATTATTTGCCCCAGGGGTACAGGTCTGTGAATCATCAGGCTTACACCTTTCACAGCACTCAATATACTACAAACCCTCCCCAATGTCCATAACCCATCCACCCTATCCCTACCCTCCCACCCCCAGTAACCCTGTTTGTTTTGTGATAGTAAGGGCCTCTTATGGGGTGCCTGGGTGGCTCAGTGGGTTAAAGCCTCTGCTTTCGGCTCAGGTCATGATCTCAGGGTCCTGGGATTAAGGCCTTCATTGGGCTCCCTGCTCAGCGGGGAGCCTGCTTCCCCCTCTCTCTCTCTGCCTGCCTCTCTGCCTCCTTGTGATCTCTCTCCCTCTGTGAAATAAATAAATAAAATCTTTAAAAAAATTAAAAAATAAAAAATAAAAAAAGAGCCTCTTATGGTTTGTCTCCTTCCCGATCCCATCTTGTTTCATTATTTTCCCCTTCCTACCCCCCACGACCCCCCGCCCTGCCCCTCAAGTCCCTCATATCAGAGAGATCAAATGATAATTGTCTTTCTCTGATTGACTTATTTTGCTCAGCATAATACCCTGTAGTTCCATCCACGTTATTGCAAATAGCAAGATTTCTTTTCTTTTGATAGATGCATAGTCTTCCATTGTATATATATATATATACCACGTCTTCTTTATCCACTCATCTGTTGATGGACATCTAGGTTCTTTCCATAGTTTGTCTATTGTGGACATTGCTGCTACAAACATTTGGGTGCATGTGCCCCTGAGGATCACTATCTTTGTATCTTTAGGGTAAATACCCAGTAGTGAGATTGCTGGGTCATATGGTAGCTCCATTTTCAACTTTTTGAGGAACCTCCACACTGTTTTCCAGAGTGGCTGCACCAGCTTGCATTCCCACCAACAGTGTAGGAGGGTTCCCCTTTCTCCACATCCTCGCCAACATCTGTCGTTTCCTGACTTGTTGATTTTAGCCATTCTGACTGTTGTGAGGTGGTATCTCACTGTGGTTTTGATTTGTATTTCTCTGATGCCAAGTGATGTTGAACACTTTCTCATGTGTCTGTTGGCCATTTGGATGTTTTCTTTGAAGAAATGTCTGTTCATGTCTTCTGCCCATTTCTTCACTGGATTATTTGTTTTATGGGTGTTGAGTTTGAGAAGTTCATTATAGATTTTGGATACAAGCCCTTTATCTGATATGTCATTTGCAAATATCTTCTCCCATTCTGTCAGTTGTCTTTTGGTTTTCTTGACTGTTTTCTTTTATTTTTTTTTTTAAATTTTTATTTATTTATTTGACAGAGAGAGAGAGAGATCACAAGTAGGCAGAGAGGCAGACAGCGAGAGAGAGAGAGGAGGAGGAAGCAAGCTCCCCACTGAGCAGGGAGCCAGATGCGGGGCTTGATCCCAGGACCCTGGCATCATGATCTGAGCCAAAGGCAGAGGCTATAACCCACTGAGCCACCCAGGCGCCCATTTGACTGTTTTCTTAAGCATTTTTTTCTTCTTTTTCTTCTAATATTCCTATTTTGAATATGTTATACCTCTTTTGGTTGTAACAACTGGATATGGCAGTTCCTGGATATTCTGTTTATTTTTTTCCTTCTGTCTTTGCTTTACAGATTTGAAAGTTTCTATTGACATATAATCCAGCTCAGAGATTATTTCCTTAGATATGTCTAGTCTACCGATGAACCCATAAAAAAACATTCTTCATCTTTGTTATAGTATTTTGATCTCTGGGGTTTTTTTTGGTTCCTTTTTCGGCATTTTTATCTCTTTGCTTATGTTGACCATCTGTTCTTGCATGTTAATTTATCCATTTGAAACCTTAGCATATTAATCATAGTTGTTTTGGATTCCTAGTCTGATAGTTCCAACATCTCTGCTATATCTAGTACTGGTGTTTTTCTGCCTTTTCAAACTCTGTTTTTACCTTCTAGTGTACCTTGGAATTTGTTTTATGAAAATGGGACATGATGTAGTGGGTAAAAGAAAATGCTATAAATAGATGTTTAATAATGTGATGATAAGTTCGGGGAGAGATGAAGATTCTATAGTTCTTTGATTAAGTCTCAGTCTCTTAGTGAGTTGTACCTCTGGGCTGTAAAGTTCACAGTGTTTCCCATTTTGTTTTCCCTTGCCGTAGTGGGAGACTGTCCTAGTATGGGCTGGAGTTTGGTGTTTTCCTTTAACCAGACTAGTTAGAATCTGAAGAAAAATTCTAATCACTTATCCTCTGGTAAAATACTTTATCTCGAGGAAAGGCCTTGTTAAGAATAGAAACCTCTGGCATATTTCAAAATGTTTACTTTTTCCAGAAGCCCAAGGGAATTTTTCTCCAATATTCACTCTGAAAACCCATTCAAGGCGGAGGATAAAAGTCACAATGATTAGTATCCCAATCACCATGTTTCCTATTTTGGGGACGGTAGTTTTTCCTATGAACTCCTTTCTTTGATGGATCTAAGAAGAGTTGATATTTCAGTTCATTCAGGCTTTTCTTGTTAGCATGGATTGACAACTTCTAAGCTCCTTACATGCTGATCAGAAACCAAAAGTCAATAGTGTTGTTTTGAGGATTAAAAAACCACACAATGTGTTGAGTGATTTAAAAGTGTCTCAACGTTGATAATTTTTCAATATCATATTTATTGTCAACACTTTTTAAGTTACATGTATGTAAGCTATAAATATTTTTACTTTTTATTTTACAGTATCATAAATTTTAGAGATTTTTTTATAATTTTGGAATTTTTTATCATTTCATAATTCTTCTAAACGATGTAGTGGTAAAGATAAATAGGAACTTTAATAATTTTTAACATAATTCCCATGGTAATGATTTGTTACTGTAAAATAGCAAAGAAGAGTTTATTATAGCATGTATATTATTACATTTAGAGACAACTTATTCAAACCTAAGCTGTATATTACAGAAGTGGCTATATTTTTAATAATAATTAATGTTCTTCTTCACATATTTATATATTGAATTATTTACATACAATCTTAAATTGTATGTATTATTAATGTTTCAGGTATGAACTAATGTCTTCTCAAAATAGAAGTACCTGGTGTAAACTAAAGGGAAAAATACATGCTAGCAATCAACTTGTGTAGGAAAAAAGAGAATTCATTACCAATACTGATATTAATATTGCACTCAAATCCTAGTGAAAACAGATCAAGTCTTCTCATTGTTTAAAATGTTTCCACCTCCTATCTCCTTACTACCCATGACTGAAGTCTTCCATACTCTATCAAATTCCTTTGGATATATACCTTTCAAGTATTTCAGAAGAAATATTAAGGTGGGAAGAGCACAGTAAAAGTCCTGAAAATAATGAAACATCGGTTATTTTAATTTTCTTGTTGTCACTCAAAATTTTATAAAGTCATAAGGGAATGCGCCTTTTCTGCATTTAATTTTTAGCTAATGCAGGTGTAGAAGAGTTCCTCAAAAATTCTTTATATATTTTTGAAAATTTGTAAACTCAAATTTTTCAAACTGCAGTCAGTAAAGATCAGTTCAATTTACTTCAACCTGATTAATCATTAATGACTAGATAAACAAGGTATCACCATTAATTGATTACTTCAAGAAAATATCTGATTATACCATTTCACCAAATAAGTCATTTACGTGGAATTTCAAAAAGAACATATACTTCTGGATGATTCTTCCAGACAATCCTCTCACAGTGATAATTCTAATTATTAATGTGATATGCAATATCTTTTAGTATATTCTATCCTGAAGTGCTTGATTAAATACTAAGCATTTTCTTCACTCCAGCCTGAATGAATGAAAGTTAAATATAAGAGGGAAAATTAATGCAATAGGATTCAAAAAATTTGAAAATTTCCTCCTCTTTGATGTTGATTAATTACATCGCCTTAATTAAGCTTCTAAATCACCTCTTCCTTTAGGAGCTGTTAAGCAAGTATAATGCTTACTTACATCTCCAAGTCCCAGAAATATGAGATTTCTACACTGTGCCCAAAGACCCTCTGGTAGTAAAGAAGAGGAAAGTTCTGAAGAGATTACTTTGTAATTTGATTTTGTGCTGATTTTATTTTTCTATTAGAGGGATAGAAAAAGTAATACATTAGGAACAAAATAATTTTTGAAAACTGTTCTGATTTGATATAAGCAAAATATGATTTGTAACTCTGAGATACAGAAGAAATGAAGAAGTGGACTGGAAATTCAGGAGAACCTTCTAAAAAAATTTGGCTCTAGAGGAGGATGAAGCAAAATTATTTACTAATGGAGAAAAAAAGTAGAAATCATACAGTGCAAGGAAATGGTATTTTCTCTGTTGTTAATTTAAGGATTGGTGAAAATAAAGAGTAGTATTGATCAACATGCCAAGGAAAAAGCATTAAATAATCTTAATGCATCATTGACAGCAAGAATTGATCAGTTTTTTAAATGAACATTTATTAATCAAATAATAACATTTTAATTAAAAGCTATTTTATTTCTTTCAATCGCTTATAAAGTAACAAGCCAAGAGACTTGTAAAGTCACACAGTAACATGTGAGAGAACTGGAAGAAGTTAAAATCAGTCTAAATGGTATGTAAGAGAAAGTGATATTGTGATATTTATCGGAGAGAATAATTTTTATTTTTATAATTGGAAAAGTGCTGAATATAAAACTAATAACAATCATAATCTGCCCATTTGTAGAACAAGGATCTACAGTCAAAATAAAAAAGAATAGGCTTCAAGAACTTTATGATTTTTTAATTAAAAAATTATCCTAAATAACAAGATTTTTCAATTATCTTTTGTTCTTATTGCAAATGACTCCATTTGAATAATTTTTTGCCCTTGTTCTTTCCTTCATTCCCAATGTTTAGACCTATTTTTTGAGCACTAGAGATGATAGGAAGCAGTATATTCTTTGTCTATAATGTCCTATTTTATGTTGCTCCTTTACCTAGTATAATTACTCACTTTTTCTCAGAAAGCTTTAGAAATTTTGGCTTAATGAAAGAGATTTGTCAATAATACCTAAATTTATATTATTATTATTTCTGAGCATATGTGGTTATTCTGATATATTTGATATTTCTTTTCCTTATTCTATCTTAAGTGGAATTGCTTTTTATTTTGAGAATCAGTTATTTCCTTTTTTTTTTTTTACCCATTTAACATGAGAAATATCAATGTGAGGAACTTATTTTTTAAATAATACAAAAATTGAGGGGTGCCTGGATGGCTCAGTTGATTAAGGGTCTGACTCTAGATTTTGGCTCAGGTCATGATCTGAGAGCTATGAGATCAAGCCCCACATTGGGTTCTATGCTAGGTGTGCAGCCTGCTTAAGATTCTTTCTCTCCTTCTCCTTCTGTCCCTCTCCCCTTTCTTAGAAAAAAAATTAAAAAGTACAAAAATTTATATTTATCTTTAAAATGTTTATCTTTCTTCATGGATTTTTTTAATTGTACACAATTTTAAATAAATACTCTTCTGGTATTTATTTAGTATCCACTGATAGTATCCACAGAATTACCAAAATTCAAAGTCAATTCAACTCTAGACAAGGTTTACTTAACTGCCAATATTAATCTTCTAAAAATAGAAGGATCCTTATTTTCAGGTGTAATACAGTTTACCTTAGTCTCTACTGTGAACACAATGTCTGGTATCTTATTAAACATTTCAAGGCACACATCTCCAAACAACAGCAAAAACAAGGATTCCCAGAAAAAATACCCATTACCAAGAAATCATTCAACAGTTTTGGGTTGAGTGGTGACCCCTGTTTGTAAATGATCAGATAACGACTTTATAATGATATTAATATGATAAATATTTAATGATAAAGATATACAATATGCATAAGCAAATGGGAAATCTCAGTAACAAGAGCCAAGTGGAAATACCAGAAATATAAAATATACCAAGGATAACTTTATTTGATACATATGAGTCAACTCTACACCGATGAAGAAAGAATTAATGAACTCGAAAATGGTTAAAGAAATATTCAAACTAAAACACAAAATGTAAAAAGATGAAAATAAGAAAATAAACATACAAATAAAATAATTGATAATCAAAAAGTTGTGGGATCATATTGGCAATATCACAGTTCAAAATCCATACTATTGGAATCCTAGAGAAAGTTAAGAATAAAAGAGAAATGAAAAATAACAAAGGACGAAGACATTTGAAGTAATAATGGCTGACAAATTTTATCAAAGACATCAAATTACAGATCCAAAAATGTCAAAGCATTCCTAACTGGATAGATCAATAAAAACACTTAGAAGTCCTCATTTGTAAAATGAATAAACAAATTTTACAATGTTGCAGGACAGAAGGTCAGTAGAAATAAAAGGCAAAATTTTTTAACTTAAAGATCTTTTTCTTACGTAAGTGGTCAATGAACATACAAAAAAGATGTTCAGCATATTAACCATGGAAAAGCAAATAAAAACAAAATGACTTCACATTTTATATCCACTACAATGACTAAAATAAAAATAATAATACCAAATAGTAATATAAAAGAGGATTAAATGAAAATTTCACCCTTTGCCTGGTAGGATTGCAAAATAATAAACCATATTGAAAAGAGTTTGGCAGTTTCTCATAAATTTCACCATATGATCCAGTAATTCTACTCTGAGGTAATTAAAAAAAATGAATTGAAAAAAGGAATTGAAAAAATGTTTTTATTTTTTTAAAAGATTTTATTTATTTATTTGACAGAGAGAGAATGACAGCAAGAGAGGGAACACAATAGGGCGCCTGGGTGGCTCAGTGGGTTAAAGCCGCTGCCTTTGGCTCAGGTCATGATCCCAGAGTCCTGGGATCGAGGCCCGCATCGGACTCTCTGCTCAGCAGGGAGCCTGCTTCCTCCTCTCTCTTCTCTCTCTGCCTGCCTCTCTGCCTACTTGTAATCTCTCTCTCTGTGTCAAATGAATAAATAAAATCTTTAAAAAAAGAGAGAGAGAGAGGGAACACAAGCAGGTGGAGTGGGAGAGAGAGAAGCAGGCCTCCCACTGAGTAGAGAGCCCGATGAGGGCTTTGATCCCAGGACCCTGGGATCATGACCCAAGCCAAAGACAGATGCTTAAGGACTGAGCCACCCAGGAACCCCTCAAAAAAGAAAAAAATATATATATTTTTAAAACTATGTAAGTGAATATTTACAGCAGTCGAATTTATACAAGTAAAAATCAGAAATGGTCCAAATGAAGGAATCAATTTCTTTTCATGCAATGAAGTACAACTCAGGGAGGGAAAAGGGGGGGTTGGGCACACTACTGTTCCAGCTGCAGAAACAAATCTCAAAAGCATTATGCTGAGCAAACAAACAAGACAGAGGCAAATTACTATTTTCTATCATATGAATTTTAAGAATCAGCAAAATACTTTCTAGTGATGAAAATTAGACCTGTGGTTCCCTGGGGAAAGAGGCTGATGAGAAATGCTGAATTGACTACCAATGGTCACATGGGATTTTTCTGGGGTGCTAATATTCTATATCTTGTTTAAAGGGTAGAGATATAGATAAATACATTTGTCATAATTCATAAAATTGTACACTCAAATTAGGTACAATTTAAATTTTACATCTACAAAGTTGATTAAAAATGCCAGCATAGAAGTCTTCTTAATCTTTTACATTTATTAAGTTTAAATTAAATTTTTTCATCTTTGAGAAATAATGCATATGTTAATATTCACTTATACAATGAAAATTTTGTTTAAAAATATAGTTGGACTAAAGGTTTTTTCTCGATAATCAATTTCTTCCTTTTTCTCTTAAATCTGATTGGGAGAGTTTTTTAGTTCTTCACATTCTTTCAAATTCAGAAACAAATTTATATATCCTATTTTTCAGCCATCTACATACCTAAAATATTTTTATTAAATTGTCAGTCCATATCTGAGCTATCAAACCCATAACATGGGTGAAAGGAAATATCATTAGCATTTTCTTACAAACCATTTCACATGCTGAACATTCCAGAACAAACTATCAATTTTATCGAGGTCCACAGTATAAACAGCAGGGGCCTAGAAAATAGAATATGTGAGAACATATGGCAATACTTACACAAGTGAATTACAGCCTATACAGATGGTTTCCTTAGAGAATAGAGTGGCATGCTTGGTTTGTTCTTTGTAGTCAGTCTGCTTCAAGATGGAATGTGGTATCAACTGAGAGTTGGCAGTAGTAACTTAATTGTAGAAGACCAATCTATAAAACCCATACGGGTAACTTTGAATGTATTTTCTTTCTAGTTGGACTACGCAAGTTTGTACAGCCATCTCCTCCCAATAGATTTTCTGATGAAGGTAAACATTTAAAAAAAAATCCACAGAAGTTCTAAATGATATCAGGAGGTATAGAGAAGTTTTCAAAAACTGACAAAATCACAAATTAGCAAAAGAGTAAAGCTGTAAGCAAATTTACAGAAGTATGAAATAAAATAAAGAAAGCCAAACAAAATTACTATTCTACTGTGTAAGGAAAATGTAGCTTTGGCTGTTTGTGATCTGTCTTCAAAACTTACCTTTGCAGGGATGCTTTCTGGTGTCACCTGCTAATCTCTGCTTCAAGGATTTTTCTTGATGGCAGGAGCAACCTCAGCACAAAAGAGGCAATCTGAAATTGCACTGGAGTCCATGCCCTAGACGCAGTCCTTCAGCAGTGATGAATGAGGATTTGGCATTTAAATACTCACTCCTTCGCCTTTTATGGAAATAATTCCAGTGGAAGGTTCTGTATGATCTCTTAGAATTCCAGTGGAATCTGGGTACTGCTTTGTCCACAGCTGATAACTTAATAACATTCTCTTCAATAGTTTCCTTTCTTTTCTGTCTCACTTTCCCACTTCATTAAGAGTGTTCACTGAAATCTGTTCCCAACTAACTAATCACACTCATATCCTTATCTTGATAACTGCTTCTGGGGGAAGACAAACTAGATAGGCAACCAAAAGACTGTTACTTAGGGAAAAGGAAAAACATTAAAAGTTACATATATTTTTATAACTGAATTTTTTTCTTTTTTAAAGATTTGACTTATTTTGGGAGAGAGAGAATGTGGGGGAAGGGTCAGAGGCAAAGGGAGAGAGAGAATCTCAAGTGGACTCCATGCTGAGCATGAAGCCTGACCTGAGGCACGATCCCACAACCATGAGATCATGACCTGAGCAGAAATCAAGAGTCAAGTGCTTAACCTACTGACCCACCCAGGCGCCGTAGTAACTGAAATATTTTTAATTGCAAAGAAAGTATACATAAAGTCTGGATAATTTTATGCCCCTCACTTCTAAGCCAAAGACACATAATCAGTATTCCCTAAGATATGTAATTGAAGGGGGGCGCCTGGGTGACTCAGTAGGTTGACTGGGCTCAATCAGTTAAGCATCTGCCTCCAGGTCAGGTGATGATCTCTAGGTCCTGGGAATGAGTCCTGTGTTGGTCTTCTTGCTCAATGGGGAGCCTGCTTCTCCCTTTCCCTCTGTTCCTCCTGTTTGTGCACTCCCTCCCTCTCTCTTTCTCTCTATCATATAAATAAATAAAATCTTAAAATAAACAAACAAAAAGGGGAGACATTTTAAGGTAAAATCTATCCCATTTGAAAGTTTAGGCAAAGGGAAGGGGTTGTCATTTTCACTGATAGTTCTATAAACATGAATGGCTCATTTTCTTCCTCTTCACCCCTTCTCCCCACTCTCCCACCTTTCCCTCTTCCTCCTGTTCTTCAACTTCCTCCTCCCCCTCTGCTTCTTCTTCCTCTTCTTCTCCCCCTCTTCCCCTTCCTCCTTCTTCTCTTCCTCTCCATCCTCCTCCCCTCCTCCTCCTTCTTCTTCTTTCTTCCCCCTCCCCCTCCCTCTCCCTCTCTCCCTCCTTCTCTTTATTCTTCTCCTTCTTCTTCCATAAGCATTAAGTCAGCTCTTTGGGTCTGTCTTCTCTTTTGCCTCCAATATGGCCTGAGAAACCATCTGGTATCTACCCTCTCACCAGCGCCCTCCCTACTCAACTTCCTGCCTCTTCCTCCCAGTTATTATTCTCCAGAGGTCAGCTAAGACTTCAGATTCCACCTGCAGTACTCAAGGTTAAATGGGTCATTACTCCATTTCCTTTGTCATTTATTGGATGATCATTGTGATGAACTTTTCTTACCAAGTGCTAACTCTTAAGATTTTGAGTCTATTAACTAGGTCATAACGTCCAATTTAGTTTACCAAAATTTTAGTGTAATTTGTAGCTAAAAGTGCAGGTAGCAGTTGGGTTTTGTTTATTTTTTTACCTTTAATAATTTTTTTTTACAGATTATAAATTTTTGTTTATTTTATTTTTTTAGAGAGAGAGAGAGCACACACATGCAAGTGTGCAAGTGGGGCAGAGAGGCAGAGGAAGAGGGAGAAAGAGAACCCTAAGCAGTCTCCATGCTTACCCAGGGCTCCATCTCAGGACCCTGAGATCGTGACATGAGCCAAAATCAAGAATCGGGCATTTAACAGACAGAGCCACCCAGGCACCCCAGATTGCAACTTTTTTTTTCTGTTTTTTAACTTCTTTTTTTTTTTAATTTTATTTTTATTCTTTGCCCAAGGGGTACAGGTCTGTGAATCATAAGGCTTACATCTTTCACAGCATTCACCAAAGCACAAACCCTCCCCAATATCCATAGCCCATCCACCCTATCCCTACCCTACCACCCCCCAGTAACCCTCAGTTTGTTTTGTGAGATTAGGAGTCTCTTATGGTTTGTCTCCTTCCCCATCCCATCTTGTTTCATTATTTTTCCCTCCCTACCCCCCACAACCCCCCACCCTGCCTCTCAAGTTCCTCATATCAGAGAGATCATATGATAATTGTCTTTCTCTGATTGACTTATTTCGCTCAGCATAATACCCTC
>LNAC01000867.1:566993-588009 GCA_002007465.1 Ailurus styani | reverse complement strand
GGCCTCCGCGCAAAAGCAACCACCCTGTACCCATCTCGCCATCAGGTCCTGATGCACTCGCCGCACACACACATGCCCACACTANATGCCCACACTGCACACACGGACTACACGCAGTCACAAGCCCCTGCCTACACCCACCCAACACGCGCCGCTCCCAGAGACACACACGCACACCCCCCCACATATACTGGACACACGCACATAATCACACCCACCCCCACATAGCGCATGCTCCCGCAACCATGCTGACCTGCACACGTGATATCTTGCCCGGCTGTCACCAACCCTGTGGGACAGAGGGACAGGATAAGCTGAGGCAATGCTTTCCCCTGGAACCGTTCTGAGCGGTCTAGCGAGCTGAGTCCCTGGGTCCATTGCTCACACATGCATGCATCTTGCCCACACTTCTCAGGTGCAGTGGCCATGTCAGCTTGGCGTGTGTGTGGCCCAGAGAGGATGCGAAGAGCTTAGCCGAGTCCCCAGAAGAAGTGTGGTTCTGGACGGGCTCGCTGCGGGTATGTATCAGTGAGATGGTAAGCTTTTTAATGTGTCAGGTNAGATGGTAAGCCTTTTAATGTGTCAGGGGGAGCCATTGGCTATAGGATTTCCCGCTCACGCCTGAGAGGCTTTCAGTATGTATGTGCCTACTGGGGTGCCGAATCTGGCTCCTAAGAGAGGATGCACCATTCCTCTTGCTCAGGGGTGTGGCTCGGGATGGTCCAGGCTGCTTCAGGTCTCTGAGGTCATCGGTTTACCCCTGTGAGTCGCCACGTCTGCCTCCTTCAATTTGCCAGGCGGCCCCGAATGTGTTCGGATCAATGATGACTCCCTCATTCTGCATTCCTTGGAAAGCTGAACAAAATGAGTGAGAACTCCCTACCATCGTTCTCATCGAAACTGAGGTCCAGCACGTGTCTCCCCCAGGGAAGGTAGGAGTGAGGGATTGCTTGCCCTTGGTCATATTCTGTCTATCACGAGCACCACCACCACCAAGACCACCAAGACCACCACCACCATTCCCTCTGCCACTACCTCCACCACCACAACCACCACTACCACCACCACTATCCCCAACAGCACCCCCAGGGGCCTCAGCATCGGAGAGCCTCATGGAGGGCTCATGGTCTGGGAGGCATTTCGCTAACTTTGCTGTCATGGAGGTCCTCAGTCACAGTGTTGGTCATGGGTGGTATTTTGGGACTCTTGCATCCCAGTTATAGGAGTCCCACTGCACAACTTAGGCCGTGTGAGTGCCTGGCATGTAGCAACGTGTGCCCGGGTACCAATTCAGGTAGAGCTTCTGGGGGTGCATGTGGTGGAGCCTGGCAGTGCCAGCTGCCATGGGTCTGGAGTACAGCCCTGGGCCGGGCATGCAGTGTCCGTGCCTGTGTCCTTTGGCCCTGTGATGTCAGTGGAGCCACTGAGGGGCATGTGTGCGGTGGGCCGAAGCCTGATTCCAGGAGGCTGCTCTTGAGAGCACCTGAACGTCTTCCAGTGGACGCCCAGAGTGGCCACACAGGGCCACTGCCATGGGCCCTGGGCAGAAGTGGAGCTGCTTTTTGGGCTTTTGGCTTGGACAGAAATGGGAAGGAATGGAGAGGCCCCCAGGTTGGGGTTTTGCAGGAACCTGAGTGGTCTTGGCTCTGGTAGTGGTCCGTCACACCTGGTTATGGCTTTGTGTATTGTGAGCACCCTGTCCTCCACCCCTGTCCATTTTGGAGTGGCCAACTGGTGGTCACCCAGAATGGTTTCTTAGTACCCTAGTATGGTGTGGTGTTCTCTGACCAGTATGCCCCTGGCGTCTCTGGCCCCAAGGAGCAGCACTCCAAGTGTGTTCCCAGGGTCTCACAGGGGTCTGTTAGCAATGGCCCGCAGACTGGCCAGGCCCGTGTCAGCTGGCTTAGCCCACTGTGGCCATGGAGAACTTGCATTTTCCGGGCCAGGGCTCCCAAAGTGTAGGTTTTCTCCGGGGGTCCATTTGACTGGGAGCCAGGTGTTCCCACATCTCAGTGGGAGGTGAGCCCTGGAGACCTATCCTCGCTCCCCGGCATGCTAGGCAGGGCAGGGTAGGCCCTCGTTGCCTGGGTGTCAGCCAGGTGTAGTGCCCTGGCTGGACATGGAGCTGTGCCTACGTCCACCTCTCCTTGGACAGGAGTGCTGTCTTCTCCTCGTGCCTATTGCCTGTGGGGCCGTGGGCATGGACCTACTCCAGGGCAAGGGTACTTTTCCTGTGGTGAGTGAATGGTCCTGCCTTGTGGTCCTCTTGGTGGCTGACTGCAGCGTCTACTGCATTTGTGGCTATGCATGCTCAAGATCCCTTCCCCAGACGTGCGAGTCCCATTTGAGTACAGAGCGGGGGGACTTGTGCAGGCCCGATACCATGGACGTAGACCGGGCTGCTGATTGTGACTGCATGTTCCCTCTGAAACCTGGCCCATGAAGCATACTGGCCGTGTACACACCAAGTGCCCTGGGTGGGAATGGGCCCAGGGTTCAGTTGGGTGATATGGTGGACCTCAGCTTGGCAGGGACATCACTCGCCAAGTGTTGTGCTGCCTTCTGCTTGAGGGCCTTTTTGCTGAGTGCATGAGATGTGGGGCCTGGCCCGGAGTCCACGGCCCCCTCACCCAATTACGTCTTTGAGTCAGCTTGGGGACTCCACCTGATATTCCAGGGGTGTTAGCCTTCACGTGGGCCCTTTATTTTATTGGTGGCCCCTGAGGTTTTATGCAGTGCAGTCATGCTGGGACTGCTAGCTGGGTGATAGATTTCATGTGCAGTGGGTTCCCTGGTTGCCAGTGGGTGCAGGTAGAGACAGTGAGCTGTGATTTTTCAGAGGGACTTTGAGGCAGGTTGTCTCCAGCCATTTTTAGCCATTCTTTAGGGGTGAATATAGGGCTTGAAAACTTTATAGCCCTGATCTTGTGTCATGACATGGCAAGACGGGAAGCCAGGGATCCTTGTACCCAGTGGGCTCTTTCTGGAGCTGAGGCCTCCACACATAAGCAATTACCCCATGTGATCTCCCCACCAGGCACCCACACACCTGCCACACACACACACACACACACACACACACACACACACACACAGCACACAGGGACTACACACAGTCACAAGCCCATGTCTACACCCACCCACCACCCCTTCCACATACACACACACAGTCACACGCTCACACACACACTTGACAGAGACTAACACCCACCCCCACACAGACATGCGCCCACAGCCGTGCTGACCTGTACACGTGGCATCTTGCCTGGCTGCCACCACCCCTGTGGGACAGAGGGATAGGCTCGTTCTGAGTGGTCTAGTGAGCTGAGCCCTGGGTCCATTGCTCATGTGTGCATGCATCTTGTCCACACTTGTCAGGTGCGGTGACCACGACAGCCAGGTTTGCGTTTGGCCCAGAGAAGTTGGCCTTTCTGTCCTCAGATGCATGGAGGTTGGTCGAGACCCAGGAAGAAGTACGTTCCAGGATGGGCCCTCTGTAGACTGATCGGTGAGTTGGTAAGCCTTCCACTGTCTCAGTTGTAGCCATTGGCTGTAGGATTTCCTGCGTCTGCCTGAAAGGCTGCCAGTGTGCACATGCCTTCTAGCGTGTGGGGTCTGGCTCCTAAGAGAGGATGTACCGTTCCTCTTGCTCAGCAGCATGGCTTGGGACAGTCCAGGCTGCTGGAGGGCTCTGAGGCTATCGGCTTTTTCCTCTCAGCTGCCGCACCTGCCTCGTTCAATTTGCCAGGCAGCCCAGAATGTGCTCGGATCGATGATGACTCCCTCATTCTGCATTCCTTGGAAAAGCTGAACAAAATGAGTGAGAACTCCCTACCATCATTCTCATTGAAACTGAGGGCCAGCACGTTGTCTCCCCCAGGGAAGGTAGGAGTGAGGGACAGCTTGCACTTGGTCATATTCTGGCTGCCACCACCACCATCTACACAATCATCACCAAGACCCACCCCAGGAGCCTCAGCCTCAGAGAGCCTCACAGAAGGCTCATGAGCTGGGAGGCATTTCCCTGATTTTGTTGGCACAGTCATGGTGCCGGGCAGTGGTGGTTTGTCGGGATACTGATATCCCAGTCATAGGAGTCCCACAGTGTGACTTTGGCACAGGCCCTTCGACTGCCTGGTTGTGAGCAGCATGAGCCAGGGTAGCAATTCAGGCAGAGCTCCTGGAGGCGCATGCAGTGGAGCCTGGCAGTGGCATCCGCCATGGGTCCAGAGGCCAGCCCTGGGCCTGGCAAGCAGCAATCTGTGCCCATTTCCCTTGGCCCTGTGGTGTCAGTGTAGTGATCTAGGGGCACACAGGCGGTGGGCAGAGCCCAAGTCCAAGCCACTGCCCTCGAGATCGCTTGAAAGTCTCCCAGTGGATGCCCAGAGTGGCCATGCAAGACCCGTTCCTTTGGCCCTAGGTAGAGGTAGAATCGCCTGCTGGCTCTTGGTCTGGACAGGAATTGCAGGGAACAGGGAGAACCCCGGGTGGGAGGGAGTTGCGGGACCTGAGCGTCCCCAGCCTCTGATGTGTGTGCTCCAACACATCTGGTTATATCTTTGTGAGTTGTTGGTTCTCTGCCCCCCACCCCTGTCCACGTTGGGGTGGCCAACTGGTGGACACCCAGGATGGCTTTGGGGTACCTTGTTACATCACAACAGTCCCTGACTGGTGTCCCTCTGATATCTCTGGCTCCAAGGAGCAGTGCTCCATATGTGTTCCCAGGGTGTCACAGGGGGGTATTAGTAACAACCCACAGATTGGTCTGGCCCACATCAGCTGGATTAGCCCACAGTGGCTGTGGAGAACTTGTCTCCTCAGGGCCGAGGTCCCAAGGTGTAGGTCTTTTTGACTGGGGTCCAGGTGTCCCCCAATCCTGGTTTGGTGGTGTGCTTAAGACCTGTCCTTGCTCATAGGCGTGCCAGGGAAGGCAGGGCAGGCCCCAGTGTGCGGGTGACAGCCTGGTGCAGTGCCCTAGCTGGACGTGGAGCTGGGCAAATGTCCACCACTCCTTGAGCTGGAGTGCTGTCCTCTCATAGCGTCTATCACCTCTGGGACCACAGGCATGGCATGGACCTCTGCCAAGGCCAGGGTGCTGTTCCTGTGCTGAGCAAGGGATCCTGCCTTAGGGTCCTCTTGGTGGATGACTGCAGTATGCACTGCACTTGTGGCTGTGCACACTCAAGATCCCTTCCCTGTAAGTGTGAGTCCTGTTTGAGCATGGGGGCGGGGGAACGTGTCGTGTAGTCCCGAGGCTGTGGATATGGACTGGGCTGCTGAGTGACTGCACATTTCCTAGGAGGCCTGGCGCATGACTCACACTGGCTGTGGACACGCCAGTGCCCTGGGTGGGGATGGCCCTGAGTTCATTTGGGTGGTATGGCTGCCCTTAGCATGGCAGTGGAACTGCTTGCCACGGGCTGTGCTGCCTGACACACAAGGGTGATCTGGCTGCATTAGAGAGGGCAGGAACATGGGGTCCATCTGTGGGACACCACTTGTGCCCCCTCGGGCCTCGACCATGAGGGTTCCTCCCTGGAGGGGTCCAGGCTCATTGCTTCTGGGGCATTTGACTTGAAGCTGAGGGCATCTCCCTTGACTTAGCTTTTCCGTGTAGGTTCGTGTTGGCGTGGCATGCACCTTTTCTGGGGCCGAGTATGTGCCAGATGTGGGATTGCTTTCCCAGGCGACCACGGTTGGTGAAGGAGGTGCACCGGGCAGGGTCCCAGACCGTGGGAACACAAGGTTGCATGAATGCCCCTAGGGATCAGTGAGCAGGGGGGCACATGCAGACAGTGTGTTTGAGACCAGAGGTGGGGTGCGTGGACTGGGGACTCATTTCCATTCCAGCACTTGGTGCCCAAGCTGGCCTGCTCTGGCCATCCTAACTGCTCCCCCTCCCCCTCCCATATCTCTCTCCCCTTCCCACTCCCTCTATTCTATTCTTCCCCCACCTTTCCTAAACCCCACGCTTTGAAGTGTCCATGTGTATGTGTTTCTCTGTAGGCACCAGAGGAGCCCCCGCATGGTAGGGAGAGGCAGAGCCACGTGTCCCCGCTGAGTGGCACTGTTGTGGACGTGGACAGACCTCTCCGCCATGCTGAGCCACTCCTGTCTCTTCTCCCCACTTCCCAGGTGGATGCGGATGTCCATGACCATCAGTGAGCCCCATTGTGCCTGATCTGCAATGCTTGGCCTGCGAGGCAAGGACACCCCTAAAGAGGCGCGGTGTGTGGCCCGTGGTCACCTGGGAGCTGCCGGTGTCAGCGGTAAATGGCTCTCCCCTGTCACAACCTACCGGGGTCCTTCCCAAGTACCCTGTGGCCGAAAATGGCTTTCCTGGCTTCCTGGTGGCATGGCCCTGGGTTCTCCCAAGGGCCAACGTGTCTGAATTCATCAGCTGTCCCAGGGTGGAGCCTGGCACTTTTAATGCTCCATGTCCTGAAACGTGCTTGGATCGATGATGACTACCTGCAAATGCATTCCTTGGAAATCTGAACAAAATGAGTGACAATCCCTACTGTCGTCCTCATCAGAACTGAGGTCCAGCACGTGGCTCCCCTCCTGGAACTTAGAGTGAGGAACACAGGCCGCACTAGATGTTTGCTGCTCGCTAGGAGTATGTGCCCAGGTTGGAAGTCACCCCTCTGGCTGGGAAAAGTCTCTGCAGTGGAGGGAGACCTGCCCCCACTTCTAAGGGTTTGCCCACTGGTATCTGGGCCATCTGTGAGCTGTTGTCAAAGGTCTGGCCACCCCCAAAGAGCCCGGGTAGGGTGCGGGTGGCAGCAGTCGGTTGACCATGAGGTCTGGAGCCACTGAGGCCATGCTCCCCAACTGGGGCTCACTGCCTCGACCACCCCTGCCCCATTCCTAGCCCTGGCAAGGGTCCTTGCTCCTCCCTTGCCCTTTTGAATTGTCTGCTCCAGGGCAGAGAGGTTGTGGACATGGGACAGGTGGAGGACCCTAGGCCAGGTGCAGGGCAGGCTTCCTCAGGTGCTTCGTGGTAGAGGGCATGCCCTATGCTATTAGGGCAGGCACAGAGGGCTCCGGGTCTGGGCAGGTCAGTCACGCCGACTGCATCGGCTGGGTGAAAGCATCCATCATGTGAGCTATGGCCATCCTGATGGCTTTCAGTAGATGCAGCAATGAGGTCACAGATGTGTGCTCCACAGGGGCCCTGGGAAAGCCCTGGGCAGAGACCGAGGCAGCTAGAATCATCGTCCCAGGAATGACTTGACCGTGTGATACTGGGGCAGGGGGCCGAATGGCCACAGGCCCTTGGGAGGGAAGGCTGCCTGGGTGATGGTGAGCCATAGGTGGGCAGGGCCCAGTCCATCACCAATGTGATATATTTCCTCATGGGTGGAAGCGGCAATGCCTGGGCATCTTGGTGGTACCTGGCTGGAGTCCGTTGGGCAGGTAGAATCTGGAGTCCAAAGCCCTTCCCAATGGCCTGCCCTCCTATCCACACCCGCCTTCTGCTGGCATGGCAGAGAATGGGTTCCCCGTGAGGCTCCTTCAGGGTGGATAGCCAGTCCCTGGATGCTTCCCCAGAAGTCTGCATTTCCAGCTGGCGGGCAGCGGGCACTGGCTTACGGAATCTAGGCGGGACCAGGGCCGTGAGAATGTCTTTTGGACTAGGGCCAGGCAAGGCTGCGGGATCAGAGAACGTGCTGACAGGGCTTTCTGTCCGGTGGCCCGATGTGCAGATGGTTCCCATGTGGTGTGCTTTTGGGGCAGAGGTGGGGACTGCAGGCCTGGGGAGGTCTGGATCATGCTCTTAGGCCAGGCAGTGCTCCCCATCAAGGGCTCATCCTCCTGTGGCACCATTGACCTAGGGAGTGGTCCCCGCTTCCCCGGGCAAGATCTGGTCAGGTTTAATGCCGCCAGGATCCTGGCTGTTTTGGCCTCCGTGAGTGACACTGGGATGTGGGGGGATGGGCAAGTGGTGTGAGATCACGACATCATGGCCTTCATGGTCCCTACTCTGGAGCTCCCCCAAGTCAGGGGGAGGTGACCTTCTGCCAGATGGGGTGTCATTGGCCCCTCAGGAATTGGGTCTCTCGAGCTCCGGGTTGGTTTTCTATATTGAATAACAAAGGGAATCGGCTCACATCAGAGAGGGCAGGAGTGAGGAGGCCCAGCTGTAGGAGGCCACTTGTGCACCCTCGGGCCTCGGCCGTGAAGGGTCCTCCCTGGAAGGGACTGGGCTCATTGTTCCTGGGATGGTTGCCCTGTAGCCGAGGGCAGTTCTTTGGTTTAGCTTCACAATGCCATTTCTTGTCCGTGTGGCATTCATGTGGCTCTGGGACTGGGTATGTGCTGGGTGTGTGATTGCTCTCCCCGGGGGTCATGTTTGGAGGGGGAGGTCCTTCAGGTGGGGTCCCAGACTGTGGGATCACGAGATTGCAAGGATGTCCCTGGGGGTGTGTGAGGGGGATGAGTGCGTGTGGACCATGTTTGAATGGTGTGTAGGAGACCGGTGGTGGGGTGCATGGACTGAGGACTTGTTTCCATTCCAGCACACGGTTCCCAGGCTGGCTCACCCTGACCACCCCACTACCTGTGCTGGCCACCCCTATTGCCTCCTACCCCCACGTGTCTCTCCCATTCCCTCCACCCTTTCCTCCATACCCCACCCCCAACCCAAAACCCCACGGTTGGAAACATCCATGTGTGTCTGTCCACAAGCTCGGGAGGAGTCCCCACATCATAGGGAGAGGCAGAGCAGCATAGCCCCACTGAGTGGCACTGCTGTGAACACACGCAGACCTCTCTGCCACTCTGAGCCACTTCTGTCTCTTCTCCCCACTTCCCAGGTGCAGTTGTCTGGACGCGGGTGTCCATGACCGTCGGCGAGTCTCTTTGTGCCTGATCTGCAATGCCCGGCCTGCGAGCTGAGGACGACCCTAGAGAGGCGCAGTGTGTGGCTTGCGATCACTTGGGAGCTGCCGGCATCAGCGGTTAGCAGCTCTCCCCTGCCACAACCTACCGGGGTCCTTCCCAAGGCCTCCGTGGCTGAGCATGGCTCTCCTGGCTGCCTGGTGGCCTGGCCCTGGGTTCTTCCAGGGCCAACGTGTCTGAACTTGTTGGCTGTCCCAAGCTGGAGCCCGGCACTTTTAATGCTCCATGTCCTGAAACGTGCTTGGATCGATGATGACTCCCTACAAATGCATTCCTTGGAAATCTGAACAAAATGAGTGACAATCCCTACCGTCGTCCTCATCGGAACTGAGGTCCAGCACGTGGCTCCCTGCCAGGAACTCAGAGTGAGGGACACAGGCCCCTGAGAGTTTTGTTGCTAGCTGGGAGTATGGACCTGGTTTGGAAGTCACCTCTCTGGCCGGGGAAAGTCTCTGTGGCAGAGAGAGACCCATTGCAACATCTAGGGGATTTCCTTCGGGGACCCAGGCAATCTGGGGACAAAGGCCTGGCCATTCCCAGAGAGCCTGTGGAGGGTGTGGGTGGCAGTGGTTGGCTTACCACGAAGTCCAAAACCACTGAGGTCATCCCCACCACCACTCACTCACACCACCACCCCCGCCCCATTCCTGGCCCCAGCAAGGGTTCCTGCTCCTCCCTTGCCCTTGAGCCTTGTCCACTCTAGGGCAGAGAGACTGTAGACACAGGACGGGAGGAGGACCCTTGGCCTTGTGTGGGGCAGGTTTCCTCAGCTATTCCATGGCAGAGGGCCTGTGGCTGGCCGTCCTGGTAGGGCAGGGTCGGGGGCTCTGGGACTGGGCAGCTCAGTCATGCTGACCGTGTCTTCTGGGTGAGAGTGTCCATCCTGTGGGTCGTGGCCACATTGATGGCTTATGAGGATGTGGGCATGAGGTCACAGTGTTGTGGCCTGTGGAGGCCTGGGGGAAGCCCTGGGCAGAGACCGAGGCAGCTAGAACCGTTGTCCCAGGAATGACTTGGCGGTGCAAGGGGCGGGTGGGAGGTTGGTGGAACCCCCGCTGGGCCAGGTCTCCCCTGGCCACTGGCCCTCGGGAGGGAAGGCTGCCATGATGATGGTGAGCCACGGGAGGTCAGGTTGCCCATCCATTGCCAACGTGACATGTTTCCTCGTGGGTAGAAGCAGCAATGCCTGGGCATCTTGGTGGTACCTGGCTGGGGTCCGTCAGGCAGGTCGTATCTGCAGCCCGAAGCCCTTCCCAATGGCCTGCCCTTCTGTCCACACCTGCCTTCTGCTAGCATGGCAGTGGGTTCCCCCAAGAGGCTCCTTCCGGGTAGGTAGCTGGCCCCTGGATGCTTCCCCAGAAGTCTGTGTTTCCTGCTGGCGGGCAGCGGGCACTGGCTGGCAGAATCTGGGCGGGACCAGGGCAGCGAGAATGGCTCTTGGATTAGGGCCAGGCAAGGCTGTGGGATCAGAGAATGTGCCGACAGGGCTTTCTGCCGGGTGACCCAACTCACAGATGGTGCCTATGTGGCGTGCTTTTGGGCCAGAGGTGGGGACCCCAGGCCTTGGGAGGTCTGGGTTGTGCCAGGCACTGCTCCTGGTCATAGGCTGATTCTCCTGTAGCACCATCGACCTGGGTGCAGCCCCTGCTCCCCCAGGCAAGATCGGGTCAGGTTTCAGTACCACCGAGGTTCCTGGCTGTGCTGGCCTCCGTGGGTGACACTGGGATGCAGGCAGATGGGCAAGTGGCATTGCAAGTGTGAGGTCACTGCCTGCATGGTCCCTGCTCTGGAGCTTGCCTGAACAAGGGGGAAGTGACCTCTTGCCAGATGGGTTTGCCTTTGGCTGCTTGCGAATTGGGGTCTCTCGAGTCCCATGTGCATTTTATGTATTAAAGAAGGAGTGTAGGAATCTGTCTGTGGGGGGCCACTTGTGCACCCTTGGACCTTTGCCATGAAGGTTCCTCCTGGGAAGGGACTGGGCTCATTGCTCCTGGGGCAGTTAGCTTGGAGCCCAGGGCAGTTCCCTTGGCTTAGCTTGCCAGTGCTGTTCGTGTCTGTGTGATGTGCACTTTGCTCGGGGGCTGAATATATATCAGGTGCAGGATTGCTCCCCCCCACCCCGGGGCCTTGGCTGGTAGGGAGGTGCTTCGGGTGGGGTCCCAGATCTCAGGAGCACAAGGTTTTAGGGATGTCCCTAGGGGTTGGTGAGGGAGAGGGGTGTATTCAGACCACATGCAGAGGGTGTGCAGTAGACCAGTTGTGTGTGGACTGGGGACTTGTTTCCATTCCATCACTCGGTGCTCAGGCTGAGCTGCCCTGACCACCCCAACCGCCTGCCCCCGCACACCTCTCTCCCATTCCCACTTCCTTCCATCCATGCCTCACGATTGATCCCAAACCTGCTTGGAAGCATCCGTGTATGCATCTGTCTGCAGGCATGGGAGTGGCTCCCGTGTCGTACAGGGAAGCACAACAGCATGGCCCCACTGAGTGGCATGTCTGTGGATGTGGACAGGCCTCTCCGCCATGCTGAGCCACTCCTGTCACTTCTCCCCACTTCCCAGGTGGAGTTGGCTGGACGCGGGTGTCCATGACTGTCGGCAAGTCCCATTCTTCCTGATCTGCAATGCCCGGCCTGCGAGGTGAGGATGACCCTAGAGAGGTGCAGTGTGTGGTCTGAGGTCACTTGGGAGTGGCCAGCGTCAGTGGTAAGCAGCTCTCCCCTGCCACAACCTACCAGGGTCTTTCCTGAGGCCTCTGTGGCTGAATTGGGCTTTACTGGCCACCTGATGGTCTAGCCCTGGGTTTTTCCAAGGGCCCACCTGTCTGAACGTGTCTGCTGTACGAGGCTGGAGCCCAGCACTTTTAATGCTCCATGTTCTGAAACGTGCTGGGATCGATGATGACTCCCTACAAAAGCATTCCTTGGAAATCTGAACAAAATGAGTGACAATCCCTGCCATTGTCCTCATCGGAACTGAGGTCCAGCACGTGGCTCCCCGCCAGAAACTCAGAGTGAGCGACATAGGCTGCCTGAGAGCTTTGGTGCTAGCTGGGAGTGTGCACCTGGTTTGGAAGTCACCCCTCTGGCCGTGGAAAGTCTCTGTGGTTGAGGGAGACCCACCCCCACCCCTAGGGCATGGCCTGCTGGTTCCCGGGCCATCTGAAGGCAAAGATATGGCCACTCCCAGAGAGCCCAGGTAGGGTGTGGGTGGCAGTGGTCTGCTTACGACAAGGTCCAGATCCACTGAGGCCATCCCCACTACCACTCACTGACACTACCACCCCTGCCCCATCCCTGATCCGAGGCAGCTAGAACCGTAGTCCCAGGAATGACTCAGCCATGCAAGGTGGGGTGGGAGGCTGGCGGAACTCCTACTGGGGCAGGTCTCCCCTGGCCACAGGCCCTTGGGAGGGAAGGCTGCCAGGATGACGGTGAGCCATGGGCAGTCTAGGCCCCATCCATTGCTGGCACTACGTGTTTCTTCGTGGGTGGAAGTGGCAACGCCTGGGTTATCTTGGTGGTACCCGGCCAGGGTCTGTCAGACAGGTTGAATCTAGAGGCCGAAGCCCTTCCCAATGCCTTGCTCTCCTGTATACACCTGCCTTCTGCTGGCATGGCAGAGGATAGGTTACCTGACAGGCTTCTTTAGGGTGGGTAGCCAGCCCCTGGACGCTTCCCCAGAAGTCTGCATTTCCAGCTGGTGGGCAGGTGGCACTGGCTGGCGGAATCTGGGTGGGACCAGGGCCATGAGAATGACTTTTGGACAAGGGTCTGGCAAGGCTGCAGGATCAGGGAACGTGCTGATGGGGCTTTCTGCCTCGTGGCCTGATGCGCAGATGGTTCCTGTGTAGCATGCTTTTGGGGCAGAGGTGGGGACTCCAGGCCCAGAGAGTGCTAGGTCATATTCTTAGGCCAGGCAGTGCTCCAGGTCCAAGTCTCAACCTCTTGTGGCACCATTGACCTTGGGGATGGCCCCCGTTTTTCCGGGCAGGATTGGGCCAGGTTTCAGGGCCCCCGAGGCTCATGACTGTGCTGGCCTCTGTGGGTGACACTGGGATGTGGGCAGACGGGCGAGTGGTGTGAGAGCACGAGGTCACTGCCTGCATGGTCCCTGCTCTGGAGCCCACCTGAACCAGGGGCAGATGACTTCCTGCCACGTGGTTTTGTCATTGGCCCCTTGGGAATTGGGGTCTCTTGAGCTCCAGATAGGTTTTCTATATAGAACAAGGGAGGGGATTGGGTCACAGCAGAGAGGGCAGGAGCGTGGGGGCCCAGTTGCAGAGGCCACTTGTGCACCCTTGGGCCTTGGCCGTGAACTGTCCTCCCCGGAAGGTTCCGGGCTCATTGTTCCTGGAGCCGAGGGCAGTTCCCTTGGCTTAGCTTAACAATGCTGTTTCATGTCTGCATTGCATGCACCTGGCTCTGGGGCCTAGTATGTACCTGGTACTGGATTGCTCCCATTGGGGGCTGCAGCAGGAGGGGGAGGTGCTTCGGGTGGTTTCTCAGACCTCAGGAGTGTGAGTTCGCGTGTATATCCTTGGGGGAGGGGGAGGGGCACCTGTGGAGTGTGAGTGGACGGCATGTAGCGGGCCGGTTGTGGGGTGCATAGACTGAGGGCTCGTATCTATTCCATCACTTGGTACCCAGGCTGTCCCGCCCCCGCCCCATGGCTCTTGCCCCTTCCTTCCACCCTTCCATCAATGCCCCACCCCCTACACTGAACCACATACTTAGAAGCATCCGTTTGTGTGTCTGTCCATAGGCACGGGAGGAGCCCCCATATCATACAGGGAGGCAGAGTAGCATCTCTCTGCTGAGTGGCACTGCCGTTGTCACACAGACCTCTCTGCCATGCTGAGCCACTCCTGTCTCTTCTCCCCACTTCCCAGGTGCAGTTGTCTGGACGCGGGTGTCCATGACCGTTGGCAAGTCCCATTGTATCTGATCTGTGATGCCCAGCCTGCAAGGCAAGGATGCCCATGGAGAGGCCCAGTGTGTGGCCTTTGGTCACCTGGGAGGGTCCGGCATCAGTGGTAAGCGGCTCTCCCCGTCACAACCTACCGGAGTCATTCCCGAGGCCTCCGTGGCCGAGCAGGACTCTCCTGGCCCCCCAGGGCCTGGCCCTAGGTTTTCCCAGGGCCAATGTGTCTGAACTCGTCAGCTGTCCTGGCTGGAGCCCAGCACTTTTAATGTTCCATGTCCTGAAATGTGCTTGGATCGATGATGACTCCCTACAAATGCATTCCTTGGAAATCTGAACAAAATGAGTGACAATCCCTACCGTCATCCTCATCGGAACTGAGGTCCAGCACGTGGCTCCCTGCCAGGAACTCCTAGGCCGCCTGAGAGCTTTGGTGCTACCTGGGAGTGTGCGCCTGGTTTGGAAGTCACCCCTCTGGCTGGGGAAAGTCTCTGTGGCGGAGAGAGACCCATCGCAACCTCTAGGGGATTTCCCACGGGGATCCAGGCAATCTGGAGGCAAAGGTCTGGCCACTCCCAGAGAGCCTATGGAGGGTGTGGGTGGCAGGGGTCGGCTTACTGTGAAGTCCGGATCCAGTGAGTCCGTCCCCACCAACACTCATTGACACCATCACCCCTGTACCATCCCTGGCCCTGGCAAGGGTCTGTGCTCCTTCCTTGCCTTTGTGCCTTGTCTGCTCCAGGGCAAAGAGGTTTTGGAGATGGGAAGGGAGGAGTGCCCCAGGCCCGGCAGGGGTCAGGTTTCTTCGGCTGCTCCGTGGTAGAGGGCATGTGGCTGGTCATGGTGGTAGAGCAGGCACAGGGGGCTCCAGGACTGGGTAGGTCGATCACGCCAACCACATTGTCTGGGAAGAGCCTCCATCTTGTAGGTAGTGGCTATGTTGATGGCTTACAGGGATGTGGGCATGAGGTCACAGTGTTATGGCCCACTGGGCCTGGGGAAGCCATAGGCAGAGACCAAGGCAGCTAGAATCATCGTCCCAGGAATGACTTGGGAGTGCAAGGGACGGGTGGGAGGCTGGTAGAACCCCCGCTGGGCCAGGTCTCCCTGGCCGCTGGCCCTCGGGAGAGAAGGCTGCCTGGGTAATGGTGAGCCACGGGCTTGCAGTACCCCATCTATTGTGGACGTGGCATATTTCTTCATGGGAGGAGGTGGCAATGCCTGGGCGTCTTGGTGTGCCCAACCGGGGTCCGTCGGAGAGGCAGTATCTGGAGGCTGAAGACCTTCCCAGTCCACATCCGCCTTCTGCTGGCATGGCAGTGAATGGGTTCCCTGAGAGGCTCCTTCAGGGTGGGTACCTGGCCCCTGGATGCTTCCCCAGAAGTCTGTGTTTCCTGTTGGCAGGCAGCGGGCACTGGCTGGTGGAATGTGGGTGGGACCAGGGCCGCAAGAATGGCTCTTGGACTAGGGCCAGGCAATGCTGTGGGATCAGAGAACTTGCTGTTGGGGCTTTCTGCCCGGTGGCCTGACTCACAGATGGTGCCTGTGTGGCATGCTTTTGGGACAGAGGTAGGGACTGCAGGCCTGGGGAGGTCTGAGTCATGCTCCTAGGTCAGGCAGTGCTCCTGGTCAAAGGATGATCCTCCTGTAGCACCACTGACCTAGGGAGTGTCCCCAGCTCCCCCGGGCAGGATCAGGTCAGGCTTCAGGGCCCCAAGGCTCTTGGCTGCTCTGTCCTCCGCGAGTGATACTTGGATGCAGCCGGATAGGTGAGTGGCATGAGTCGCAACATCACCACCTGCATGGTCCCTACTCTAGAGCCCGCCGGATCTAGGGGGAGGTGATCTCATTCCAGATGGGTTTGTTGTTGGCTGCTCGGGAACCATGGTCTATAAGAGCCCCAGGTGGGTTTTGTGTATTGAGGAAGGGAGGTGATCAGGCCATGGCAGAGAGAAGAGGAGTGAGGGGGCCCAGCTTCAGGAGGCCACTTTTGCCCCCTTGGGCCTCAACCATGAAGCAACCTCCCTGGAAGGTTCCAGGCTCATTGCTCCTGGGTATTTTGACCTGGAGCCAAGGGCAGGTCCCTTAGCTTAGCTTGCCGATGCCATTTTTTGCCCGCGTGACATGTAGCTTGCTTTGGGGCAGAGTATGTGCCAGGTGCAGGATTGCTCACTGTGGAGGCTCTGGCTGGTTAGTGAGGTGCTCTGGGCAGGTTCCCAGACTGCAGGAGAGCAATGTCGCAGTTATGCCACTGCTTGTGTGTGGGGGTGTGTCCTGTGCGGACCGTGTGGGGATGGTGTGTAGGCAACCATTTGTGGGATGCATGGACTGTGGACTCATTTCCATTCCAGCACTTGGTGCCAGGCTGGCCTGTGTTGGCCACTCCCACTGCCCTCCCCTCCCACTCCTGTGATTCTCTTCCCTTTCCACCACCCTTCCCTCTATCCTCCACCCCTCACCCTGAACCCCACTCTTGGAAGTGTCCTTGTGTGTGTGTCTGTCCTCAGGAATGGGAGGAGCCCCCGCATTTTACAGGGAGGTAGAGCAGTGTGGCCCCACTGAGTGGAACTGCCGTGGATGCACGCAGACATCTCTGCCATGCTGAGTTGCTCCTGTCTCTTTTTCCCACTTCCCAGGTAGAGTTGGTTGGACATGGGTGTCCATGACCATTGGCAAGTCCCATTGTGCCTGATCTGTAATGCCTGGCCTGCAAGGTGAGGGCGCCCCTGGAGAGGCCTAGTGTGTCACCTGCAGTCACCTGGGAGCTGCCAGCATCAGCGGTAAGCAGCTGTCCCCTGCCACAACCTACTGGGGTCCTTCCCAAGGTCTCCGTAGCTGAGCATGACTCTCCTGGCCTTCTGGTGGCCTGGCCCTAGGTCCTACTGAGGGCCAACACGTCTGAATTCGTTGGCTTTCCCAAGCTGGAGCCTGGCACTTTTAATGCTCCATGTCCTGAAATGTGCTTGGATTGATGATGACTCCCTACAAATGCATTCCTTGGAAATCTGAACAAAACGAGTGACAATCCCTACCGTCATCCTCATTGCAACTGAGGTGCAGCATGTGGCTCTCCACCAGGAAATCAGAATGAGGGATATAGGCCGCCCGAGAACTTTGCTGCTAGCTAGGAGTGTGCACCTGGTTTGGAAGTCACCCCTCTGGCCAGGGAAAGTCTCTGCAGCGGAGGGAGATACACCCCCACCTGTAAGGGTTTGCCTGCTTGGACCTGGGTCACCTGGTGACAAAGGCCTGGCCATCCCCAGGGAGCCTGGGGAGGGTGCGGGTGGCAGCAGTTGGTTTACCACTAGGTCTGGAGCCCCTGAGGCCATGCCCACCACCCCCATTGCAACCACTACCCCAACTTGGTCACAGCCCCAGCAAGGGACCCTGCCCCTCCCTTGCCCTTATGCCTTGTCTGCTCCAGGGCAGAGAGGTTATGGACATGGGGCAGGGGGAGGACCCTAGGCCAGGCATGGGGCTGACTTCTTCCTCATGTGTTGAGGGCACGTGGCTTGTTCTGAGGTTTCCTAGTGGTTGTCGGTCTGTGTATTTTTAGTGTCACTGGGGTCTTGATCGTTTTTGCTCATCTGGCTACCCTGCGTGGGATATAGCCTCTTTTCAGAGTGCCTTTCTTTGCCTTTATTTCTTTTTTCCCTTTAATATTATATCTTCATTTTTTGTGTCTCTTGTCATCTTCACCGGCTTAGCTAAAATCATAATATAAATGATTATTTTCAATTATTTAATATGCTGTTTATGTTATAGTGTTTATGGGATTTTTCTTTCTTTTTTTTGAATCATAGTGTGTATATTGTTTTTTGTTTATTGCTTTTTGTTTTTTTAATTTTATTTTTATTCTTTGCCCAAGGGGTACGGGTCTGTGAATCATCAGGCTTACATCTTTCACAGGATTCACCAAAGCACAAACCCTCCCCAGCGTCCATAACCTATCCACCCTATCCCTACCCTCCCACCCCCCAGTAAACCTCAGTTTGTTTTGTAAGATTAGGAGTCTCTTATGGTTTGTGTCCTTCCCCATCCCATCTTGTTTCATTATTTTTTCCTCCCTACCCCACATGAACCCCCACCCTGCCCCTCAAGTTCCTCATATCAGAGAGATCATATGATAATTGTCTTTCTCTGATTGACTTATTTCGCTCAGCATAATACCCTCCAGTTCCATCCATGTTGTTGCAAATGGCAAGATTTCGTTTATTTTGATAGCTGCATAGTATTCCATTGTGTATATATACCACTTCTTCTTTATCCATTCATATGTTGATGGATATCTAGGTTCTTTCCATAGTTTGGCTATTGTGGACATTGCTGCTATAAACATTCGGGTGCACGTGACCCTCAAAATCACTACCTTTGTGTCTTTAGGATAAATACCCAGTAGTGCGATTGCTGGGTCGTAGGGTAGCTCCATTTTCAACTTTTTGAGGAACCTCCATACTGTTTTCCAGAGTGGCTGCACCAGTTTGCATTCCCACCAACAGTGTAGGAGGGTTCCCCTTTCTCCGCAACCTCGCCAACATCTGTCATTTCCTGACTTGTTGATTTTAGCCATTCTGATTGGTGTAAGGTGGTATCTTGCTGTGGTTTTGATTTGTATTTCTCTGATCCCCAGTGATGTTGAGCACATTCGTGTGTATCTGTTGGCCATTTGGATGTCTTCTTTGGAGAAATGTCTGTTCATGTCTTCTGCCCATTTCTTGACTGGGTTATTTGTTTTATGGGTGTTGAGTTTGAGAAGCTCTTTATAGATTTTGGATACTAGCCCTTTATCTGATATGTCATTTGCAAATATCTTCTCCCATTCTGTCAGTTGTCTTTTGGTTTTGTTGACTGTTTCCTTTGCTGTGCAAAAGCTTTTAATCTTGATGAAGTCCCAATAGTTCATTTTTGCCCTTGCTTCCCTTGCCTTTGGTGAGGTTCCTAGGAAGAAGTTGCTGCGGTTGAGGTCGAAGAGGTTGCTGCCTGTGTTCTCCTCGAGGATTTTGATGGATTCCTTTCTCACATTGAGGTCTTTTATCCATTTTGAGTCTATTTTTGTGTGTGGTGTCAGGAAATGATCCAGTTTCATTTTTCTGCATGTGGCTGACCAGTTTTCCCAACACCATTTGTTGAAGAGACTGTCTTTTTCCCACTGGACATTCTTTCCTGCTTTGTCGAAGATTAGTTGACCATAGAGTTGAGGGTCCATTTTTGGGTTCTCTATTCTGTTCCACTGGTCTATGTGTCTGTTTTTGTGCCAGTACCATACTGTCTTGATGATGACAGCTTTGTAATAGAGCTTGAAATCTGGAATTGTGATGCCGCCAACTTTGCTTTTTTTTTTCAACATTCCTTTGGCTATTCGGGGTCTTTTCTGGTTCCATATAAATTTTAGGATTATTTGTTCCATTTCTTTGAAATAAATTGCTGGTATTTTGATGGGGATTGCATTAAATGTGTAGATTGCTCTAGGTAGCATAGACATTTTCACAATATTTATTCTACCCATCCATGAGCATGGAATGTTTTTCCACTTCTTTGTGTCTTCCTCAATTTCTTTCATGAGTACTTTATAGTTTTCTGAATACAGATTCTTTGCCTCTTTGGTTAGGTTTATTCCGAGGTATCTTATGGTTTTGGGTGCAATTGTAAATGGGATTGACTCTTTAATTTCTCTTTCTTCTGTTTTGTTGTTGGTATACAGAAATGCAACTGATTTCTGTGAATTGATTTTATTTATATCCTGACGACTGAATTCCTGTATGAGTGCTAGCAGTTTTGGAGTGGAGTCCTTTGGGTTTTCCACATAAAGTATCATATCATCTGCAAAGAGTGAGAGTTTGACCTCTTCCTTGCCGATTTGGATGCCTTTTATTTCTTTTTGTTGTCTGATTGCTGAGGCTAGGACTTCTAGTACTATGTTGAATAGCAGTGGTGATAGTGGACAGCCTTGCCGTGTTCCTGACTTTAGGGGAAAAGCTCTCAGTTTTTCTCCATTGAGAATGATATTCGCTGTGGGTTTTTCGTAGATGGCTTTGATGATATTGAGGTATGTACCCTCTATGCCTACACTATGAAGAGTTTTGATTAAGAAAGGGTGCTGTACTTTGTCAAATGCTTTTTCAGCATCTATTGAGAGGATCATATGGTTCTTGTTCTTTCTTTTATTAATGTCTTGTATCACATTGATTGATTTGCGAATGTTAAACCAACCTTGCATCCCAGGAATAAATCCCACTTGGTCGTGGTGAATAATCCTTTTTATGTGCTGCTGGATCCTATTGGCTAGTATTTTGTTGAGGATTTTTGCATCCGTGTTCATCAAAGATATTGGTCTGTAATTCTCCTTCTTGATGGGGTCTTTGCCTGGTTGGGGGGTCAAGGTAATGCTGGCCTCATAAAAGCAGTTGGGAATTTTTCCTTCCAATTCTATTTTTTGGAACAGTTTCAGGAGAATAGGTATTAATTCTTCTTTGAATGTTTGGTAGAATTCCCCTGGGAAGATGTCTGGCCCTGGGCTCTTGTTTGTAGGGAGATTTTTAATGACTGCTTCAATCTCCTTACTGGTGATGGGTCTATTCAGGTCTTCAATTTCTTCCTGGTTCAGTTTTGGTAGTTTATATTTCTCTAAGAATGCATCCATTTCTTCCAGATTGTCCAATTTGCTGGTGTAAAGTTGCTCATAATACATTCTTAGAATTGTTTGTATTTTTTTAGTGTTGGTTGTGATCTCTCCTCTTTCATTCATGATTTTATTAATTTGAGTCCTTTCTCTTTTCTTTTGGATAAGTCTGGCCAGGGGTTTATCAATCTTATTAATTCTTTCAAAGAACCAGCTCCTAGTTTCATTGATTTGTTCCACTGTTCTTTTGGTTTCTATTTCATTGATTTCTGCTCTGATCTTTATGATTTCTCTTCTCCTGCTGGGTGTAGCCTTTCTTTGCTGTTCTTTCTCTAGCTTTTGTAGGTGTAGAGTTAGGTTGTGTACTTGAGACCTTTCTTGTTTCTTGAGAAAGGCTTGTATTGCTATATACTTTCCTCTTAGGACTGCTTTTGCTGTATCCCAAAGATTTTGAACAGTTGTGTTTTCATTTTCATTTGTTTCCATGAATTTTTTTAATTCTTCTTTAATTTCCTGGTTGACCCATTCATTCTTGAGTAGGGTGTTCTTCAGCCTCCATGTATTTGAG
>LNAC01000867.1:527266-566575 GCA_002007465.1 Ailurus styani | reverse complement strand
TGCCTGCCTCTCTGCCTCCTTGTGATCTCTCTCCCTCTGTGAAATAAATAAATAAAATCTTTAAAAAAAAAAAAGAAACCTGATATGTGACCCAGAATATGGTCTATTTCTGGAGAATGTTCCATGTGCACTGGAGAAGAATGTGTATTCTGTTGTTTTGGGATGGAATGTTCTGAATATATCTGTGATGTCCAACTGGTCCAGGGTGTCATTTAAAGCCTTTATTTCCTTGTTGATCTTTTGCTTTGATGATCTGTCCATTTCAGTAAGGGGGGTGNAGTCCCCTACTAATATTGTATTATTGTCAATGTGTTTCTTTGATTTTGTTATTAATTGGTTTATATAATTGGCTGCTCCCATGGTAGGGGCATAGATATACATGATTGTTAGATCTTCTTGTTGGACAGATCCTTTTAGTATGATAGAGTGTCCTTCCTCATCTCTTACTATAGTCTTTGGCTTAACGTCTAGTTTATCTGATATAAGGATTGCCACTCCAGCTTTCTTTTGCTGTCCATTGGCATGGTAAATTGTTTTCCATCCCCTCACTTTAAATCTGGAGGTGTCTTTGCGTGTAAGATGAGTTTCTTGTAGACAGCATATCGATGGGTCTTGTTTTTTTATCCATTCTGATACCCTGTGTCTTTTAGTTGGGGCATTTAGTCCATTTACATTCAGAGTAACTATTGAGAGATATACATTTAGAGCCATTGTATTGCCTGTAAGGTGACTGTTACTGTATATTGTGTTTCTTCCTTTCTGGTCTATGTTTCTTTAAGGTTCTCTTTGCTTAGAGGACCCCTTTCAATATTTCCTGTAGGGCTGGCTTGGTGTTTGCAAATTCCTTGAGTTTTTGTTTGTCCTGGAAGATTTTTATCTCTCCTTCTATTTTCAGTGAGAGCCTAGCTGGATATAGTATTCTTGGCTGCAGATTTTTCTCATTTAGTGCTCTGAATACATCATGCCAGCTCTTTCTGGCCTGCCAGGTCTCTGTGGATAGGTCTGCTGACAATCTAATATTTCTACCATTGTATGTTATAGACCTCTTGTCCCGAGCTGCTTTCAGGATTTTCTCTTTGTCACTAAGACTTGTAAGTTTTACTATTAGATGACGGGGTGTGGACCTATTTTTATTAATTTTGGGGGGGCTTCTCTGTGCCTCCTGGATTTTGATGCTTGTTCCCTTTGCCAGATTAGGGAAATTCTGTATTAAGATCTGCTCCAATATACCTTCTGGCCCTCTCTCAATCTCGTCCTCTTCTGGGATCCCAATTATTCTAATATTGTTTCGTCTTATGGCATCACTTATCTCTCGAATTCTCTCCTCATGGTCCAGTAGTTGTTTGTCTCTCTTTTCATCCTCTTCTTTTTTCTCTGACATTTTGTCTTCTAAATCACTAATTCTATCTTCTGCTTCATTTATCCTAGCAGTAAGAGCCTCCATTTTCAATTGCACCTCATTAATAGCTTTTTTGATTTCAGCTTGGTTAGATTTTAGTTCTTTTATTTCTCCAGAAAGTTTTTTTTATTATTTAGAGACAGCTTCTCTATTTTCTTCCATTTTTTTTTCAAGCCCAGCCAGCACCTTAAGAATCGTCATTCTGAACTCTGGTTCTGTCATATTACTAATGTCCGCATTGATTAGGTCCCTAGCCGTCATTACTGGCTCTTGTTCTTTTTTTTGTGTTGATTTTTTCCGCCTTGTCATTTTATGCAGATAGGAATAGATGGATGAGAGAACTAAATACTAAGGGGTAGTGATGACCCCAGAGAAATATACACTAACCTACTCAGAAGAGAACTGGAACTGGGGAGAAAAGTAAGAGGGAAAAAAAAAAACCAAAACCAAAACCAAACAAACAAACAAAAAAAAAAACAAAACCCAAAAACTAACAAACAAACAAACAAACAAAAATCCAAAAACCCAAAATCATACAAAAACTAAACAAAAATGAATAAAACAAAATCCTATATCTATATTATCTATTTCTGTTTCTATATCTATGTCTGTCTATGACTATATCTCTATATCTATCTCTACCTCTATCTCTATCTCTATCTCTATCTATCTCTATCTATTACATTGTTGAATTGAACAGACCCTATAAGTATCCAAAAAAATAAGGTTAAAACAGTGAAGGGATAAAATATGATTATAACAATGAAAATTTTAAAAAAAGAATAAAAAGTGTTGATACGATATAAGAGTTAAGAACATTAAAATAGGAAAAGGGAAAAATTTTAAAAGAAAAAAGTAAGAAAAAAATTCAAAGAAAAAAAAATTCAATGAATTTAACTTTGAACGACTGAAGAATCATGGGGAAAAAGCCATGAATTGTCTCCGTTGCTTTTCCGTAGTTCTGGGGTTCCGCAATGCCTAGACGTCTTGAACTTGACTTTGACTGGATGTTTTTTTTTTTTTCCTCTTGGTCTTCTGGGGGAGGGGCCTGTTGCTGTGATTCTCAAGTGTCTCTGCCCGAGGCGGATTCCCACCACCCTCGCCAGGGGCCAGGCTAAGTAATCAGCTTGGGTTCGCTCTCAGGAGCTTTTGTTCCTTGAACGCTTTCCATACCTAGTTGGAGGACGGGACTGAAAATGGCGGTTCCCAGTCTCCGACCTGGAGGAGCCGAGAGCCTGGGGCCTCAGTCCTCAGTGCGCCTCAGAGAAAAGCAGTCCCTCCCATCTCCTGGTCTCCGGCCGCTCTCCGAGCTCACCCGGCCTGTGACCGAGTGTCTCTATCTCTGGCGTGGCCCCGTTTAGAATCTCCAAACCTGGCAGATTCCTGCAGCCGCTCCCGAACCGCTCCTCCCAGAGGAGGAAGGAGGGGGTCTATCCGTGTCTGCTGCCTGTGGGGTCCCCGCTCACAGATCAGTGGCCTGGCTGAGCTTCAGAACACAGCCCAAGGTAACCCCGAGCTGAGAGACACCTCAGCTCAGCTCTGTCTCTCCCGCCGGCTTCTCTCTGAGACCTGGGAGCTCAGTCGCACTCAGACACCCCTGGTCTTTTTATGTCCCCGTGGGTCCTGAGACCACACTGTCCCTGCAGGGTTTTCACCCCCCTTTGGTCTCTGGGGCGACGTTCCTCAGTGGAGCCAACTTCTAACAGTTCCGAGTCTGTGCTCCGCTGCTCGTTCCCTTGCCGGGAGCCGGCCCCTCCCCCCCGGGGTCTATCTTCCTGTCGCCTCAGATTCACTTCTCTGCACGTCCTGCCTTCCAGAAAGTGGTCAGTTTTCTGTTCCTAGAATTGCTGCTCTTCTTCTCTTCAATCTCAGGTAGAATTTGTAGGTGTTCAGAATAGTTTGATAGCTCTCTGGGTGAATTCCTGGGACCTGATGATAACCGGTCTCCTACTCCTCCGCCATCTTTCTGTCTCGCCTGATTTTTCTTTCTCTTCATCTTCACAGTCTGTGTGGCCTGCAAATTTTTTTGTCTTTTGTTTTCTTTTCCATGTTTCCTTATATGCTTTTTATTCTTTTATTTTTTAGAAATCATGGCTATTTCAGTGATTTAGGCTTTTTTGTGTTTTCATTTTGCATTTCTCCTTAGGATACTTTTATTTTTGTGTGAGTGTTTCAGCTTTTTTTACATCATATTATTGATCTCCCTTAATTACGAATGTGAATTTTTCAGCCAAATGATTTACTTTTATGAAATATTTTTTTCCTATATATCTTGGCGTTGCAATTTCCCAGTCCTTTTTGTACTTGTTTTTTCCAGTTGAATATACTGCACTGTGCCTGTCATATTAACTGTGCTTTTATAGGTCTTTTGTACAATTCAGGTAGCAATCTTCTTTCAATTGCTAGTGTTCTTATGGGGGGAAAATGTCACAGTTTTTTGGTCTTGTTCTTTCTTTTAAGTATAGTTCTTTTTTTAATATTTTATTTTATTTTATTCAGTGATCCAAGATTCATCATTTCCGTACCACACCCAATGCTCCATGCAATATGTGCCCTCCTTAATACCCACCACCAGGCTCACCCCCCTCCCCTCCATAACCTTCAGTTTGTTTCTCAGAGTCCACAGTCTCTCATGGTTCATCTCCCCTTCCGAATTACCCCAATTCACTTTTCCTTCCCTTGCCCTAGAGTCCTCCATTTTATTCATTATGTTCCACAAGTAAGTGAAACCATAAGTCAAGTGTAGTTCTTTTAAATGTTACCTGAGGTCTGTCCACATTTTATCAAATTTGTATTTGAAACAGTATATTCAGTAACTTTTTTAGTTTCCATGGAAGGTAGAGGATTTTATTGAAGTGTATCTCTTATATTTATGTCATACAATGTGTCATAATTCACATTCCCCTATGTTAGTCATTAGTTTTCAGATATGTGATTACCCATTGTGAATACAGGAAGTTTTATATAACTAATATATTACGATTTGATTAATTTCACACATACTTAACTTTCTACATACATACATACCCTTCTATTATTTTCCATAGTCAGTTATTTATAAATGTTAATGGAATTGAACTTAATCTCATTTGTTTTTCAAATGTCCTTTATTTACTGAAATATCAAATGAATAATTTTTGTATTTGTTAGTGAAATCATATTTTTAGGTTTTTTTATTATTATAATTTTATTCTGTTGGTAAAACTCAATATAACTAAAAATCATGCACAAAATATTCAACTAAAAGTACTTCACTAAATGACAGGATAAAATTTATCACAATAGTATTAATATATGACACCTATTTGAAAATAGAAATAAATTTTCATCCTTTTCTTCTTTCTGCAGTTTCAAAAAATGTTAAATATTTTACCCCAAGACCGACACTAAAATAACAGTGTTTTGTCTGTCCTTTGTCATGGTATGCAAAACTCATAGATTCAGAATTTTAGCACCTCTAAAATGCAAAACATCTAATCAAACGCAATGTATAAAATAATATCTACTAACTTATACTTAGTACATTTACTTGAGTATTTACTTGCATATAAACATAAAAATAGAATGCTACATGGCAGTGAAAATCTAAATTTGTGTCACATGCACCTCAGCATACTTGTTAACATGAAAATCCTGTGAGAGTTACTTACATCTGCCTATTGTTGCCTGGTTTATTAATCGTCAAGCAACAAATTGATTACACTTAATTTGTAGTGCACTTATTTTTTTCATTTGCTTTATTGCAAAATATAAAATTTTTAAAAATCTAGACAAATATAGTATTGAGTATGCTGAACAACTTTTTTTCCTTAAAAAATTTGTTTTGGATATAGTTGACATGCAATGTTACACTCATTTCAGGTGATTCAACATCACTTTTTTATGGCTGCATAATAGTCTGAACATTTTTAAATATTTATATAGTTTTAAGAGTCTTGCAATCTGGATGCAGGAAAAAAGAAAAGGAGGCTAAGATTCAGTTGCAGATATTTTTAATGATATAACTCAAGTGTAACTGCCTTCTTGTAAGAGAGAAAATATCTCTCATCCTGCAGTTAAATTCAGATTTATAATATTGAATAACCATATTAAGATACATTCTTTCTATATTACACAAACATAAAAAAAGATGAGGTCTTGCCATTTGCAACAACGTGGATGGACCTATCCAACATGGATGGATGCTAAGTGAAATAAGTCAAATGGAGAAAAAAAATACCATGTGATTGTGCTTATATGTGGAATCTGAAAAACAAAGCAAATGAATAAACAAAAAAGCAGAATCAGATATACAGAGCACGAATTGATGGTTGCCAGAAGGGAGAGGGGTAAGGGAATGGGCAAAATAGGTGAAGGGGAGTGAGAGATACAGTCTTCCGGTTATAGAATGATTAAGTCATGGGAATAAAAGGCACAACATAGGGAATACAGTCAGTGGTATTGTAATAGCGTGGTATGGTGACAGATGGTAGCTACTCTTGTGGTGAGCATAAAATAAGTATAGAGATACTAAATCACTATGTTTGGCTCCTGAAACTAATGCTACATTTTGTCAACTATAGTCAAATAGAAAAAAATTTTTTTTTTAATTTTTATTCTTTGCCCAAGGGGTACAGGTCTGTGAATCATCAGGCTTACATCTTTCACAGCACTCACCAAAGCACAAACCCTCCCCCAATGTCCATAACCCATCCACCCTATCCCTACCCTCCCACCCCCCAGTAACCCTCTGTTTGTTTTGTGAGATCAGGAGTCTCTTATGGTTTGTGTCCTTTCCCATCCCATCTTGTTTCATTATTTTTCCCTCCCTACCCCCCACGACCCCCCACCCTGCCCCTCAAGTTCCTCATATCAGAGAGATCATATGATAATTGTCTTTCTCTGATTGACTTATTTCGCTCAGCATAATACCCTCCAGTTCCATCCATGTCGTTGCAAATGGCAAGATTTCGTTTCTTTTGATAGCTGCATAGTATTCCATTGTATATATATACCACATCTTCTTTATCCATTCATCTGTTGATGGACATCTAGGTTCTTTCCATAGTTTGGCTATTGTGGACATTGCTGCTATAAACATTCGGGTGCACGTGCCCCTGAGGATCACTACCTTTGTGTCTTTAGGATAAATACCCAGTAGTGCGATTGCTGGGTCGTAGGGTAGCTCCATTTTCAACTTTTTGAGGAATCTCCATACTGTTTTCCAGAGTGGCTGCACCAGCTTGCATTCCCACCAACAGTGTAGGAGGGTTCCCCTTTCTCCGCAACCTCGCCAACATCTGTCATTTCCTGACTTGTTGATTTTAGCCATTCTGACTGGTGTAAGGTGGTATCTCGCTGTGGTTTTAATTTGTATTTCTCTGATGCCGAGTGATGTTGAGCACTTTCTCATGTGTCTGTTGGCCATTTGGATGTCTTCTTTGGAGAAATGTCTGTTCATGTCTACTGCCCATTTCTTGACTGGGTTATTTGTTTTATGGGTGTTGAGTTTGAGAAGCTCTTTATAGATTTTGGATACTAGCCCTTTATCTGATATGTCATTTGCAAATATCTTCTCCCATTCTGTCAGTTGTCTTTTGGTTTTGTTGACTGTTTCCTTTGCTGTGCAAAAGCTTTTAATCTTGATGAAGTCCCAATAGTTCATTTTTGCCCTTGCTTCCCTTGCCTTTGGTGAGGTTCCTAGGAAGAAGTTGCTGCGGTTGAGGTCGAAGAGGTTGCTGCCTGTGTTCTCCTCGAGGATTTTGATGGATTCCTTTCTCACATTGAGGTCTTTTATCCATTTTGAGTCTATTTTTGTGTGTGGTGTCAGGAAATGATCCAGTTTCATTTTTCTGCATGTGGCTGACCAGTTTTCCCAACACCATTTGTTGAAGAGACTGTCTTTTTCCCACTGGACATTCTTTCCTGCTTTGTCGAAGATTAGTTGACCATAGAGTTGAGGGTCCATTTTTGGGTTCTCTATTCTGTTCCACTGGTCTATGTGTCTGTTTTTGTGCCAGTACCATACTGTCTTGATGATGACAGCTTTGTAATAGAGCTTGAAATCTGGAATTGTGATGCCGCCAACTTTGCTTTTTTTTTTCAACATTCCTTTGGCTATTCGGGGTCTTTTCTGGTTCCATATAAATTTTAGGATTATTTGTTCCATTTCTTTGAAATAAATTGCTGGTATTTTGATGGGGATTGCATTAAATGTGTAGATTGCTCTAGGTAGCATAGACATTTTCACAATATTTATTCTACCCATCCATGAGCATGGAATGTTTTTCCACTTCTTTGTGTCTTCCTCAATTTCTTTCATGAGTACTTTATAGTTTTCTGAATACAGATTATGTGCCTTTTTGGTTAGGTTTATTCCGAGGTATCTTATGGTTTGGTGTGCAATTGTAAATGGGATTCACTCTTTAATTTCTCGTTCTTCTGTTTGTTGTTGGTATATAGAAATGCAACTGATTTGTGTGCATTGATTTTATATTCTGACACTTTACTGAATTCCTGTATGATTTCTAGCATTTTTGGAGTGGAGTCCTTTGGGTTTTCCACATAAAGTACCATATCATCTGCAAAGAGTGAGAGTTTGACTTCTTCCTTGCCGATTTGGATGCCTTTTATTTCTTTTTGTTGCCTGATTGCTGAAGTCTAGGACTTCTAGTACTATGTTGTATAGCAGTGGTGATAGTAGACAGCCCTGCCATGTTCCTGACCTCCGGTGAAAAGCTCTCAGCTTTTCTCCATTGAGAATGATATTTGCTGTGCATTTTTCATAGATGGCTTTGGAGATATTGAGGTACGTAATCTGTATGCATACAGTGTGAAGAGTTTTGATCAAGAAAGCGTGCTCTACTTTGTCAAATGGTTTTTCAGCTCCTATAGAGAGGACGATATGGTTCTTATTCTTTTATTAATAGCTTGTATCACATTGATTGATTTGCGAGTGGTAAACCAACCTTGCAGCCCAGGAATAAATCCCACTTGGTCATCGTATTAATTCTTTTGATGTGCTATTGGATCCTATTGTAAAGTATTTTGTTGAGGATTTTTGCATCCATGTTCATCAAGGATATTGGTGTGTAATTCTCCTTTTTGATGGGATCTTTGCCTGCTTTTGGGATTAAGGTAATGCTGGCCTCATAAGATGAATTTGGAAGTTTTCCTTCCATTTCTATTTTTGGAACAGTTTCAGGAGAATAGGTATTAATTCTTCTCTAAATGTTTGGTAGAATTCCCCTGGGAAGTCATGTGGCCCTGGGCTCTTGTTTGATGGGAAATTTTTGATGACTGCTTCACTCTCCTTACTGGTTATGGGTCTATTCAGATTTTCAATTTCTTACTGGTTCAGTTTTGGTAGTTTATATGTCTCTAGGAATGCATCCATTTTTTCCAGATTGTCAAATTTGCTGGTGTAGATTTGCTCATAATATGTTCTTATAATTGTTTGTATTTCTTTGGTGTTGGTTGTGATCCCTCCTCTTTCCTTCTTGATTTTATTAATTTGAGTCCTTTCTCTTCTCTTTTGGATAAGTCTGGCCAGAGGTTCATCTATCTTGTTAATTCTTTCAAAGAGCAAGCTCCTAGTTTCATTGATTTGTTCTACTGTTCTTTAAGTTTCTATTTCATTGATTTCTGCTCTGATCTTTATTATTTCTCTTCTGCTGGTTTTAGACTTTCATTGCTGTTCTTTCTCCAGCTCCTTTAAGTGTAGCATTAGTTTGTGTACTTGAGACCTTTCTTGTTTCTTGAGAAAGACTTGTATTGCTATATATTTTCCTCTCAGGACTGCTTTTGCTATGTCCCTAAGATTTTGAAAAGTTGTGTTTTCATTTTCATTTGTTTCCATGAATTTTTTAAATTCTTCTTTAATTCCTGGTTGACCCATTCATTCTATAGTAGGGTGTTCTATAGCCTCCATGTATTTGAGTCTTTCCAACTTTCCTCTTGTGGTTGATTTCTAGTTTCAGAGCATTATGGTTTGAAAATATGTCGGGAATGATCCCAATCTTTTGGTACCTGTTGAGACCTGATTTGTGACCCAGAATATGGTCTATTCTGGAGAATGTCCCATGTGCACTAGAGAAGAATGTATATTCTGTTGTTTTGGGGTGGAATGTTCTAAATATATCTGTAATGTCCAGCTGGTTCAGGGTGTCATTTAAAGCCTTTATTTCCTTGTTGATCTTTTCTTTGTTCATCTGTCCATTTCAGTAAGGGCGGTGTTAATGTCCCCTAGTATCATTGTATTATTGTCAGTGTGTTTCTTTGATTTTGCTATTAATTGGTTTATATAATTGGCTGCTCCCATGTTAGGGGCATAGATATTTACAATTGTTAGATCTTCTTGTTGGACAGATCCTTTTAGTATGATATAGTGTCCTTCCTCATCTCTTATTGTAGTCTTTGGCTTACCGTGTAATTTATCTGATATAAGGATTGCCACTCCAGCTTTCTTTTGATGTCCATTGGCATGGTAATTTGTTTTCCACCCACTCACTTTAAATCTGGAGCGGTCTTTGTGTGTAAAATGAGTTTCTTGTAAACAGCATATCTATGGGTTTTGGTTTTTTTTTTTAATCTATTTTGATACCCTGTGTCTTTTATTTGGGGCATTTAGTCCATTTACATTCATGGTAACTATTGAGAGATATGAATATAGAGCCATTATATTGCCTGTAGGGTGACTGTTACTGTATATTGTGTCTCTTCTTTTCTGGTCTTGTTTCTTTGAGGCTCTCTTTGCTTAGAAGACCCCTTTGAATATTTCTTGTAGGGCTGGCTTGGTCTTTTCAAATTCCTTTAGTTTTTGTTTGTCCTGTAAGATTTTTATCTCTTTTTCTAATTTCAACGACAGCCTAGCTGGATATAGTATTCTTGGCTGCATATTTTTCTCGTTTAGTGCTCTGAATATATCATGCCAGGTCTTTCTGGCCTGCCAGGTTTCTGTGGATAGGTCTGCTGTCAATCTAATATTTCTACCATTGTGTGTTACAGACCTCTTGTCCAGAGCTGCTTTCAGGATTTTCTCTTTGTTATTAAGACTTGTAAGTTTTACTATTAGATGACTGGGTGTGGACCTATTTTTATTGATTTTGAGGGGGGTTCTCTGTGTCTCCTTGATTTTGATGCTTGTTCTCTTCGCCAAATGAGGGAAATTCTGTACTATAATTTGCTCCAATATATCTTCTGCCCCTTTCCTCTTCTGGGAATCCCAATTATTCTAATATTGTTTTTTCTTATGTTATTACTTATTTCTCAAATTCTCCCATCATGGTACCGTAGTTTTTGTCTCACCTTTCCTCTGCTTCCTTATTCTCTATCATTTGGTCTTCTAAATCACTAATTCTCTCTTCCTCATTTATCCTAGCAGTAAGAGCCTCCATTTTCACTTGCACCTCATTAATAGCTTTTTTGATTTCAGCTTGGTTAGATTTTAGTTCTTTTATTTCTCCAGAAAGTGTTTTTATTTCTCTAGGGAGGTATTCTCTATTATCTTCCATGTTTTTTTCGAGCCCAGTCAGCACCTTAATAATCGTCATTGCGAACTCTAGTTCTGTCATATTACGAATGTCCGCTTTGATTAGGTCCCTAGCCATCGTTACTGCCTCTTGTTCTTTTTTTTTTGATGATTTTTTTCCACATTGTCATTTTATGCAGATAAGAATAGATGGATGTGGGAACAAAATACTTAAGGGTAGCAATGACCCCAGAAAAATACATACTAATGTAATCAAGAGACACGAAACTGGGGGGGAGAAGAAAGAGGGAAAAAAAACAAAAAACATAAACAAAAAACAAAAACAAACAAAAAATAAAGCAAAACCCTGTATCTATATCTATATCTGCATCATCTATTTCTGTTTCTAGATCCTTCTCTGTTTCTTACTCTATCTCTATCTCTCTCTATCTATTCGACTGGTGAATTGAATGGACCCTATATGTATACCAAAAAATAAGGTTAAATAATGAAGGGATAAAATATGTGTATAACAAAGAAGTTTAAAAAGATTTAAATAGGTATTGATAAGATATAGTAGTTAAAATACGTTAAAATGGGAAACAGGAAAAATATTAAAAGAGTAAGAAAAAAATAAAATTCAAAGATTTTAACTTTGAATGACTAAAGGATCATGGAGAAAAAGCCATGAATTTTATGTGTTGCTTTCCCCTAGCTCTGGACTTCCACAATTCTCAGTGATTGGTGAACTTGACCTTGGCTGGATGTTCTTGCTGGTCTTCTGGGGGAGGGTTCTGCTGCTATGATTTTCAATTGTCTTTGCCCGAGGTGGAATTGTACCACCCTCACCAGTGGCCAGGCTATGTAATCAGCTCGGGTTCACTCTTGGGAGCTTTTGTTCCCTGAACGCTTTCTGTACAGCTTTGGAGGATGGGAATGAAAATGTCGGCCAAACCCGAGGAGCCACGAGCTCGAGACCTCACTCCTTAGTGAACCCTCAGAGAAAAGCAATCAGACTCTCCCATATCCCTGGTCTCCAGCCATACTCTGAGCTCACCTGGCCTGTGACTGAGCATTTCTATCTCTGGCATGCGGCCCCTTTTAGAATCTCCAAACACAGCAGATTTCTGTAGTATGCTCCCATGCCACTCCTCCTGGAGGAGGAATGAGGGTGTCTCTCCTGATCTGCCCCTTGTGTGGTCCCCGCTCAAAGAGCAGTGGCCCGACTGTGCTTTGTATCATGGCCCAAGGTAACACCGATCTGAGAGACACCTTCTCAGCTCAGCTCTGTCTCTCCAGTCGGCTTCTCCTCTCTAATACTTGGGAGCTTGGTCACTCTCAGATACCCCTGGTCTTTTTGTGTTCCCATGGGTCTTGAGACCACACTGTCCCCGCGAGGGCTTCACCCCCCGTTTAGGCTCTGGGGCGACATCTTTTAGTGGAGCAGACTTCTGAAAGTTCCAGTTTTGTGCTCCATTGGTCTCTCCCTTGCCTGGAGCTGGCCCCTCCCCCCGGGGTCTATCTTCTCGTTGTTTCAAATTCACTTCTCCACACGTCCTACCTTCTGGAAAGTGGTCGATTTTCTGTTCTTAGAATTGCTGCTCTCTTTCTCTTCGATCTCCTGTTGCATTTGTAGGTGTTCAGAATGGTTTGATAACTATCTGGGTGAATTTCTGAGACCTGATGATACTTGGTGTCCTACTCCTTCACCATCTTGCTTCTCCTCCGCCATTGGGAACTTCAGTAATCATTTTGTCCTGAAAGTATTGACATTCCTCTTAGTGAATTGTAACAGTCCAATAAGAGTAAGAATGTCTATGGTAGTCAGCCATGGGGCTGGGTCAGTATTTCCTAGGGTGATAGAATTCTGATTGCTCTAGTGTCTGTCACCTATCTTATTCTAAATATCTATTTTTTAAATATGCCTCTATCAGTAAAGACTTCAAAAATGGATCTTGTAGAAATCTGAACATGAGTAACAAATTAATTTTTTAAGTTGAGCTCCAGGATAGGGACCATGCAAGGCAAAACGTGTGGAGAATTCAGTTTATGAAGTAGTAGTACCAAAAGGGTATTTGAAAGCTAACCTGAATACATAAATTAAGGGAAAGTAATTGTATAGTTGTCCATAAAAATCTAATTGTTGAGGAAAATGGCAACATTTTATTTGCTTCATGGGTAGCATCCATATACTCGTAGTAAACAGACCATGGAGAACCAACTCATGAGTAATGAACTCAGTGGAAAATGGCTGTACATACCCTTAAGTCATTCATGCTATTTTCTTAGATGACTCAATCTTCTGAATGAGGATCAGTTTATTGAGGTCTATTAGAGAGCCAGTTTGAAAGAACTTATGAGCCTTATTTTGCCTTTATCTCAAGTAAAACAAATGAATGGCAACTTTAGAGTTGTATTTATTCCTGTGAATGTTTCTGAATATATTTTAATTTGATCTATAATACACTCTCAGGAAGTGGAACAGCTTTTTTTTTCTTCCTATCATCCATGGGGCAGTTTTCTAGACATTAGAGTAAAGGGTTCAGGTAGATAGTACATGAAACATTTTTAAAATAATAAATAAATTTCTCATTCTTGGTATTCAAGATATATTTCACTGGCTAATATTTCTTCAGCCAATTTTATATGTATTTAAAGGTGGATTATAGTCATAATGGATGACACTAAGGGGGATAATTGTGGAAATTTTGACACCAGATGACTTTCTATGCTACTCTATTTCAAGGAGTGAGTATAACTTTCTTGTCATGTAGGTTGTCACATGCATATCTATATATTTAATTCCTTGGAACCTGTGAATTGTAAATATTTAATTAGGAAGGTTTTCTTTTCAACTTCCCTAACCTCTTCCAAACGTTATTGGCTGGAAATGACATTGGAATTGCTTGAAATTTTTCTTTCCACACCATTGGAAGTGTTGATGTTGTTACTTTTACAAATATACCTTTCTAGAAATGACCAGAACACTGATTTCCAAATGTAACATTATAATTTTTAATAAACTTATTTTTCATGGATCACTCATTTATTTTTTTAAGTTTTTATTTAAATTCTAGTTAGTTAACATACTAGTGTAATATTAGTTTCAGGTGTACAATATAGTGATTCAACGGTTGTTTTTTTTTAAGATTTTATTTATTTATTTCACAGAGGGAGAGAGATCACAAGGAGGCAGAGAGGCAGGCAGACAGAGAGAGGGGGGAAGCAGGCTCCCCGCTGAGCAGGGAGCCCAATGCAGGCCTCGATCCCAGGACCCTGAGATCATGACCTGAGCTGAAAGCAGAGGCTTTAACCCACTGAGCCACCCAGGCGCCCAATTCAACAATTTCATACAACACCTGTTGCTCATCACAGCAAGTGAATTCCTTTTTTTAACTAGTTAATAATTGTTTTGCCAAAGTTCTGTGAAACTAACCATTGTGAGGTTTAATAATTTGTGGAGTCATCTGAGGCTTCTGTCTCATTTATTTCCAGTAATAATGTCAGGAAAATCCTAGTAGAGTAGTAAATTGGTATATTTTACATGCAAGTACATAAGGAAGCATTCAGTCTTTTCCATGGTTGACAAATGGACATGTATACTTCTCATATTTTCCTATTTTTACTCTATTTTCACAGGTCAATGGAAACAAAAACCTTGTTTTCATGAGAATAAAAAATCAACCCTTCCTCTTGAAATGTGACAAGGAAGAAAATATTGAAAATAATCCTCCCATCTCATCCTTAAGAGCCAGTAGGAATTCTACCACCAGTAAGAATTTTGTCCTGAAGATACTGACATTTCTCTTAAGACACTATAACATTTCTATTACAGTAAGACTCTGACTGTGCTAGTCAGCCATGAGGCCAGATCATTAACTCTGATGGCTAGTCTCCATGAGTAAAAACTATGGGTTTGCGTGTCCCAGGGTGAAATAATCTGGAGTGCTCAGTGTTGCCACAGATGTCAGGATCAAGATTTTTAAAAAAAGAAATGTGTCTGGATCTTTGACTCTCATTGGAGTCCGAACAAAAGCAGTGACAAAGTCACTTCTGTGTACTGAGGTCCAGTACAAGAGATCATGCTAGGCCAAAATGTGGAAGGCGGTTCAGTTTGGTCATCTGATATGACTAATAGGGGCTATAGTAATTGAATTCTGCCCTGATTGCATATATTAAGGGTAATGAATTATACAAAGATCTTTCAATTTCTGATTTAGGAATGACATGGCAACTCTTTGAGTGCTGGGCCGGGAGTATCCATACATTCATAGCAACCAGATACTGGAGAATCAGACTGTGAAGAGAGAGAGAGTGGTAAATGGTTATGCCTACCTTTGAGACATTCACACACTTTTCTTACATGCCAAAATCTTTAGAGTGAGGAGCTATTGACTGAGATCAACTAGGTAATCAAGGTAAAGGATTTGAGTCTTATATATCTCTTAAGTAATAGAAATACAAAAATTGAAGAGTAGTTTCTATTTGTCAAAATGTCTTAGAGGATATTTTAACTTCCTTGCTGATGAGGTCACAAGAATTAGAATACTCTCTTTCTCCCTGTCACCCAAACAGAAATGTTCTGGACATTTGAGCTGTGGACTCAGGTGGATGCTGCACTGAACATTTTTAATTATAAAATGATTACATTTTCAATCTTGGTGTTTTGGTTAGATTATATTACCTAATATTCATATTTTGTTAGTGGGTTTCATAGTTAGTTGAAAGGGAGATCCTAGTTTTAATGCCCAGTGCTGATGGAGGCCATCTGGGGAAACTTTGAGACCAAGGTCTTGTGACCTTCAATGCTGCCCTGTTTCAACTAGTGAACATAATTTTTTTGTTATATATAGAGTCAAGCAAATATACATGGTTTATTTTTTATAACTTGTTATTAGTAAACTTTCAATTGTAATGGTTTTCTTTCCTAATTTCCTACTATATTTTGTAGATTATAAGTGATACTGGAATTGGTGATAAAATTTCTACCACTGCTCCAATGAACTGCTGATTTTGTCATTGTTACCAGTATTCTTCTGTGAGAATAAGCAGCACAGTGCACTCCAGAGGTAACTTTGCAATATTTGATAAAATTTAGTATTTATTATTATTTAGGTTATATCTTATTTATTGTTGACAAACAAGATTACACATGATTTTGAAGAGTCTCCTAATCCAAACAATGTGAAGCCTTTATATTCTGGGTTATCTGAAGCTTCTGTGTACATTTCGTTTCCCCTAGGATTTATAGGCTTTCTCTTTTAAATTACATTAGAAGAGCCTACTTGAAAAATAGTATTGTGCCATACTTATGCATAGTAAACCTCTTGTATTGTGAATGATACAGATGGACATGTATACTTCTCATCTTTCCATAATTTTATTCTATGCTAACTTCAACATGGATATAGAACTTGGTTTTGTGTAAAAGCTTTTATTTCTTCCCTTTGAGACATGAAATGAAGGAAAGTTTGGGGGAATAATTCTGCGTTCCAACCTCAAGGTCCAGTGGGGATTTTCATGCTGGTAAGCATTTTTTCCTGAAGATACTGTCATTCCTCTCAGGGAATTATAACACTCTACTGATAAGATTTTGGCTAAGCTAATCAGTCATGAGGCTGGATCCTTGACTGTAGTGCCAAGTCTCCATAACTGAATAGTATGGTTCAGTGTGTCTTAGGGAGACAGAATCCTGAGTTCTCAGTTTCTGCCATATATCTCAGGATTAAAATCCCTTTTGCAAGTGTGCTTAGATGAGTGATGTCTCCACAAATGGGTCTTGTTGAAATCTGAATAAAACGAGTGACAAAATCACTTCTATAAGCTGAGGTCCAGCATAGGGAACATGGTACTAGGCAAAAAATGTGAAAGAGAATTCAATTTGGTTTATCAACTGATACCAAATAAAAAGGATTATGGCATTGGAAAACTAGCATGCTAGCAAATGCTAGAGGAAATGAATGATACAGAGGCTATAAATAACCACTGTGGAATGACATAGCAACTCTGAGTGCTTGTCTGATACCTTTCATACACCCACAGTAAGCAGTATGTGGAAAACCAGCACATGACTAGTAAACACGGAGGGAAATGGCTGTGTCTAGTCTTGAGCCATTTACACCATTTCCTCAGTCACAGTCATTTGTGAGAAAACATATTTAGGTCTTATTAGATAGTTAGTTATAAATAAATTATTCTTTTTTTGCTTGTCATTTATCTCTTAAATATAAGAAATATGGGAAATTGAAGAGTAAGCAGACCATATTTATTGGATGATCTTATTATGTTTTAATTTGCTTGCTAACCTAGTTTCAAGATTAGAACTTTTTTTTCTTTTTCTCCTCACTCAGGGAGAAATTTTCTAGATATTTGATGATGGATTAAATTAGATATTTCATTAAACATTTTAACATGAAATGATTAAATTTCAAAATCTTGGAATTTTATGTCGACATCATTGCCTAATATTTGTATTCTATCAGTTTATGTTTATAAACTTAGGGTTTATGTGTATAAAGTTAAGTTATAATTTTAGTGAATAATGGTTGTGGTGGGCTTTGGCTCAGCTTTGAGACCAAGGTTTTAGAAAATTTGATTTTCTATACTACTTTTTTCCTGAGGAAAAAAGTGTAATTTTACTAGTTATATAGATGGTTAAGTGAACCATCCTTTGAATCCTTTGAATTATTATTTGAATCCTTAATTATCTATTGTTGAATCCTTAATTTGAATCCTTAATTGAATCCTTAATTATCTATTAATCCTTAATTTGAATTTTTAAATAATAAATAGATAATAGATAATAATAGATAATAAATAATAATTATCTATTATTAGTAGACATTCAACTGGGAAGACTTTATTTTACAAATTTTTAAATTTGCTCTGTTTTTGTGGAATGGAAGTGATGTTTTGAATTACATGGAATACTCATCACCATAGCAAAGAAGTGCTGATTTTGTCATTTTTATCTGTTCCTTTTCTCTGAGATGGAATAAAACAATGCATTCCAAGGATAATAACCAATTTTAAATAAGTATACTTTTATGGCTTATTTTTTAATATTTTTCTGTAGTCAAGTAGATAATTGGTTATATGAAGTATCTGTTAATCCAAAAAATATAAGTTATTAATTATCTGGTGAAATGTCAAATATTTTGTTTCTTTTATTTCCAGGATTTTTATGACTTCTCTCTTTGAATAATAACAGAAACATCGTAGTAAAATAATGTGAGTTCATTTGATATGAAGGTATATTATAATCTCTTCTGTGTTATGCACATTTGACAAATGGACATCATATCTTTCCATATTTTACTCTATTTTCACAGGTTGACATGAACCACTGTTGGGTCTCATATGAATTTATTCCTTCTTTGGGAGAGAATTCTATTATTGGGGAGTGTCTCTGGGTGGCTCAGTTAAGTGTTTGCATTCAGCTCTGGTCATGATCTGGGAGTCCCAGGATCAATCGTGCCCCACATTGGGCTCCCTGCTCAGTGGGGAGTCTGCTTCTCCCCCTCCCTCTCACCATGCTCTTTCTCTTTCTCCTACTCACTCTCTCTCTGTCAAATAAAGAAATAAAATCTTTTAAAAAAAGAGAATTCCATTAGGAATTCTAACATTAGTAAGCATTTGTCCTGAAAATACTGGCATTCCTCTTAGGATACTCTAACATTCGTATGACAGTAAAATTCTTTCTGTATTAATCAGTTGTGAGGCTGTCATTGACTGTGATGACTAGTCTCCATGATTAAGTAGTATGGGTCAGTGTGTCCCAGAGAGAGAGAATTGGGAGTGCTTAGTGTCTGTCACATATCTTAGGATCAATATCCCTTTTATAAATGTGACTAGATCAACAATGAATTAAAAAATGGATATCACTGGAATCTGAAAAAAAGTGAGTGACAGAAACAGTTCTGTGAGCCAAGATCTGCCAAAGGACCATATGAGGCAAAAAAAATATGGATAAAGTTCAGTTAGTGAGGTAATGGTACCAGCCAGGTCTGTGGTATTTGAAACCTAAACTTATTGCATACATTAAGAGAAAAGAATTGTACAGAGATATATAAATATATGATTTAGAAATGACATGGTAACTCTTTGAGTGCTTGGCTGGCAGAATACATACACTCATAATAATCAGACACTGGGGAACATGCACATGAGTATTGAGACTGATGAGTCACATTTTTGTCTACCCTTAAGCCATTCACATGATTTCCTTAGATGCTGCAATCTTGTGAGTGAGGCATAGTCCATTGAGGTCAATTAGATATTTCAAAACATCTTATAATTCATTAGTTACCAGTTATTTTTTAGATAAAGGAAACATAATGGAAACTGAACAATGATTTATATTTATGGGACTATCTCAGAGAGTGTTTTAATTTGCTTGTTAATACAGTCAACAATAACTCATACAGTATTTTTTTCTTGTCACAGAGAAATTTTCTAGACATTTGAGTGTTGGATTCAAGTATACACTGTATTAAATATTTTTCGAGAAGAGAGGGGGTGGAGGGGTAACCAGGTGATGGGTATTAAGGAGGGCACGTGTTGTGATGAGCACTGGGTGTTATATACAACTAATGAATCGTTGAACACTACATCAAAAACTAATGATGTACTATATATTGGCTAACTGAGCAAAATAAAAAAAAAATAAATATTTTTAACTGTGAAATTATTGCCAACTATTTCCAAATCTTGGAATTTTATTGGTTAATATTGATATTCCTTCAGTGTGTTTCATTCTGTTTAAAGGAAGATCCTAGTTTTAATGAATGATGCTAAGAGTTCTTTGGAGAAACTTTGATTAGGTCTTAAAACAAATCACTTTATATACCATTCTATTTCATGGAACTGGGTACTTTTTTTTCCTTGTCATATAGGTGGTCATTGAGTGTATATAATTAATTGTTTATAAGCTCTTATCAATAAACTTTGAATCTGAAAATTTTTCTTCTATGTTCCTCTGATTGTTCCTGTGGTTTGTAGGTTGGAAGTAAGATCACAGTTGCATGAAATTTTTGCCACTTCACCAAGGAATACTTGATTTTGTCATTTTTACCCACTCCCTTATCTGAGGAGAAACAACGATGCACTCTCAAGGTAATACCTGATTTTTTATGAACTTTTTCCTGGGTTTTTATTTTTTAAGTAATCAAGAATTAATTAATGTTGTATAGAGTCTGCCAGTGTAAACACTGTGAGGCTTTAATAATCTAGTGATTCTTCAAGACTTCTGTTTATTTTTTTCCCAGAATTTTTGCACTTTCTCAGTCTTTCCATTGATGCCTCATAATTCCTATTAGGCACAGAAATGATGACAAGGTCATTTCTCACCAGTGTGGCAGTGTTCATACCCAGAAATGTGCCTACCCAAATGCCACTAGTACTTAGCAGTGTATCCTTGTGAGCACCATGCTACAAATAGAATGAGAAGTATTTTAATTAAGAGGGCTCAGTGTCTGACTTTTCTGTATACAACCAGCCCCTCTAGTCACATGTCATATTTATTGTGCCTATGTGAGCCCTGCATGCATTGCTCTGACCACATTGTGGAATTAGGTGTAACATAACCCTATGTGTCCTCTGCAAATTGCCATGTTCCTAAGCTCAATTAGATTAAGTGCTGTAAGTGATTTTTAGACAACTGCCCCTTATTCCCCTATAATAGCTTTTTTGTAATTTCCTCCTCTCCAAATCACTGGATTATCTTTGAGGATAAAATAATTCTGAAGTTGAATTACCAGAAATATGTATGCATTGTTGTGATTGAAATTTTCACCAGACCAACAATTTCCTGGAACTTTAAGCATACTCAGATACTCTGGTTGCCCATTTAATTTGTCTGGCAGAAAATGTTGACAAAATTTGCTCTGATGGAGGCTAGAAATTAACACAATTAATATTGTTGGAATAACATTGGAAACATCCTAGGAGAGCAGTATATTAGATTATTTAATAAGAGGTACATTATTGAACCCTCCCATCTTGTGCCTCTGGCAGACCAACGAACATATTTATTTCTCATCTTTCTACATCTTTACTCTATTCCTACAGGTTAACAAGTATAAACTCATGTTTCACATGAAAATGTTTACTTCTTACCCTTGAGATATGACACCATCCTCAAGGGCCAGTAGGAATTCTCAATAATTTTGTTAGTATTTGTCCCTAAAATATTGATCTTACTTTTAGGGATTATGTAATACTCCAGTTACTATAAGGTACTCTATGATAGTCAGCTAAGAAACATGAATCATTAATGTTGGGACTGGTCTCCATGACTGAATAGGGAAGATAACTGTGTCCTAGAGTGATGAATTCCAGAGTGCTCAGTTTCTTTCATTTTATGAGGTACACAGTACCCTATTTTAGGAACTTGAGTGTATAAATAAGGACCATAATTGATGTCATTGAAAAATCTGAACAAAATAAATTACACAGTTACTTCTGTGAAACTGAGGTCCAGCACAGATATCCATCATAAACAAAATATGTACAAGGAGGAGATCTGCGTTTTCATTTGTGTGATACCAGAGAACTGCTGTATTAGAAAACTAAGCAGCTGAATTCTTTTCTTTAAAGATTTTATTTATTTATTTGACAGAGAGAGATGTGAGAGAGGGAATTCAAGTAGGGGGAGTGGGAGAGGGAGATGCAGGCTTCCCACTGAGCTGGGAGCCTGATGCAGGGCTTGATTCTAGGACGCTGGGATCATGACCTGAGGTGAAGGCAGACACCTAATGACTGAGCCATGCAGGCACCCCATGAGCTGCTGAATTCTTAAGATGGTGAAGCAGTAGGGGGATTCTATGCTTGCCTCATTCTTCAAACACAGCTAGATAGATATCAAATAATTCTGAACACCCAATAAATTCATCTGAGGACTGAGAGAACAAACCACATCTAGAGGGAGAAAAATGGGCACATTGTGGAAGGTAGGAGCTGTGGAGAATTGATTTGGGGGAGAAAAAACTTGCAGGTGGTGCAAAGGGGATGGGGCCCTGATCACAGAGAGAGGGGAGAGAGAGAGAAAGAGAAGAAAGACTGAAAGCAGTATGGAGAGAATTGGGCAAGAAAAACTTTTCCCTAAAACCATTTACTGAGAAAAGGAGAGGGGCTGATTGTCATAAGATTTTACAAGCAGCAGAACTGAAAGTCTGAAGTTTTAGAAGACCATGACATCACCAGGATCATGTCTGGCAGACTTAACAGTGCTCCTGTGGGGAAGGAGGGCAGAAGCCCAAGAGCAGGCAGCATCTAAGGATCCCCTGGGTCACACCAGAAGAAGCAGTGCATTTGGGAAATACAGCATTGCCTCTCGGGACAAGAAAGATGGCAGGTGCTATTAAGCAGCCCTTTAATTAGCATATCAGCAGAGGCATCTGCTGAAGGCAACTAACCTGGAAACCAGCTTTTGGCTGTGCTTTACCATAAACTCTGGTCCCCTGTGTGGTCATGTGACTACTTTTCCAGGACAAATGGCACCAGCCACAGCACAGTAAGACCCTAACTCAGAGAGTCAGTGTGGGTCTGAGCTGTGCTGGGTCCCTAAAATTAGGAGTTTTGAAACCCAGACTTGTGACTGAGATAAAACACAGGAGCACTATGCTGCCAGGCATACAGATGGCTTAGATACAGACAGGGTGAAAGCAGGGTTCTGGTGGAAACCAGGATACAAGAGGGGAAATAATTTGCTCTCCTGTGAGGGCTCCCTGCATAGCTGCAGGTGTGAACTCCCCTCCTTGGGGACAAGAGAGTGGGGTGACACCATTTTCCCCCAAACCTATCAGTACAGACAGATTTCAGTGAACAGAATAATACCCCCAGTGGAAGCTGGAGCTACTTAATCCAGTGCTCCCTTCATTGTGCCCTGTGGGTGCATCTTATTTTTTATTTTAATTTTTAAATTTATTTTATTTTATTTTTTTAGAGTGAGGGGGGTGAACGGGAAGGGCAGAGGGAGAAAGAGAGAGAGAATCTTAGAATCTTAACCAGGTGCCACATCCAGCACAGAGCCCAATGTAGGGGTTGACCTCATGACCCTGAAATCGTGACCTAGCCAAAAATCAAGAGTCAGTGTCTTAACCAACTAAGCCACCAAGGTGCCACTGCAGGCAAATCCTTACTAGGTCAAGTCTGCCTGAGAATGAGCACAGTAGTTCCCTTCCCCAGAAAACCTGCTCAGCCCGCCCCCCAACACACACACACACACACACACACACACACACACACGCACACACACACGCACACACACACGCACACACATCAGCTCTACTGGTCATAAATTGCTGCAAATCTTTGGTTATAGGCAAAGTAGGATCTAGCATTTTCTAACAAGCAGTCCAAAACATACCTAGTTAAAACTCACCACACACTGGACCAGGCCCAAACACACCCCACTGAGGCAACTGCCTGAAGCACCAGGCCCTAGACATAATAAGACCCCTTCCTAATATAGCTTTTTCTCTCAGGAGTAAGAAACATAACAGGTTCCGTTAACACAGAGAAGACTGAGGTCTAGGAAAAATGCCAGATGGTGGAATTTAACCCAAAAGAAAGAACAAGAAGCAATCACAACCAGTGTCTAATCAAAAGAGATGTAAGTAAAATGCCAGAATGATAAGTCATTATTTATTTATTTATTTATTTATTGATTAATTGCCCCAGGGGTACAGGTCTGTGAATCATCAGGCTTACATCTTTCAAAGCAGTCACCATAGCACAAACCCTCCCAAATGTCCATAACCCATCCACCCTATCCCTACCTTCCCACCCCACAGAAACCCTCAGTTTGTTCTGTGAGATTAAGAGTCTCTTATGGTTTGTCTCCTTCCAGATTGCGTCTTCTTTCATTATTTTTGCTCCCTACCCCCCACAACCCCTTGCCCTGCCCCTCAAGTTCCTCATATCAGAGAGATCATATGATAATTGTCTTTCTCTGATTGACTTATTTTGATTAGCATGATACCCTCTAGTTCCAACCACGTCATTGTAAATGGCAAGATTTCATTTTTTGATAGCTGCATAGTATTCCATTGATATATATACCACTTCTTTTTATCCATTCATCTGTTGATGGACATCTAGGTTCTTTCCATAGTTTGGCTATTGTGGACATTGCTTCTATAAACATTTGGGTGCATGTGCCTCTGAGGATCACTACTTTTGTATCCTTAGGGTAAATACCCAGTAATGTGATTGCTGGGTCATAGGGTAACTCTATTTTCAACTTTTTGAGGAACCTCCGTACTGTTTTCAAGAGTGGCTTCCCCAGCTTGCATTCCCACCAAGAGTGTACGAGGGTTCCCCCTTTTCCGCATCCTCACCAACATCTGTCATTTCCTGACTTGTTGATTTGAGCCATTCTGACATGTGTGAGGTGGTATCTCACTGTCGTTTGATTTGTATTTCGCTGAGGCCGAGTGATGTTGAGCACTTTCTCATGTGTATGTTGGCCAGTTGGATGTCTTCTTTGGAGACATGTCTGTTCATGTCTTCTGCCCATTTCTTCTTTTATTAAGATTTTTTTATTTGACAGAGAGATAGAGTGAACAAGTATGAAGTGTGACAGGAAGAGGGAGAGGGAGAAGCAGGCCCTCCACCGAGCAGGAAGCTCAACATGGGACTTGGTCCCAGGATCCTGGGATCATGACCTGAGCCGAAGGCAGTAGCTTAACTGACTGAGCCACCCATGTGCCCATCCTCTGCCGATTTTTTGACTGGGTTATTTGTTTTATGAGTGTTGAGTTTCAGAAGTTCTTGATAGGTTTTGGATACAAGCCCTTTATCTGATATGTCATTTGCAAATATCTTCTCCCATTCTGTCAGTTGTCTTTTGGTTTTGTTGACTGTTTCCTTTGCTGTGCAAAAGCTTTTAATCTTGATGAAGTCCCAATAGTTCATTTTTGCCCTTGCTTCCCTTGCCTTTGGTGATGTTCCTAGGAAGAAGTTGTTGCGACTGAGGGCAAAGAGGTTGCTGCCTGTGTTCTCAAGGATTTTGATGGATTCCTTTCTCACACTGAGGTCGTTCATCCATCNCTTTTATCCATTTTGAGTCTATTTTTGTGTGTGGTGTAAGGAAATGATCCAGTTTCATTTTTCTGCATGTGGCTGTCCAGTTTTCCCAACACCATTTGTTGAAGAGACTGTCTTTATTGCATTGGACAGTCTTTCCTGCTCTGTCGAAGATTAGTTGACCATCGAGTTGAGAGTCCATTTCTGGGCTCTCTATTCTGTCCCAATGAACTATGTGTCTGTTTTTTTGTGCCACTACCATACTGTCTTGATGACAGCTTTGTAATAGTACTTGTAGTGNGAAATCTGGAATTGTGATGCCACCAACTTTAGTTTTCTTTTTCAACATTCCTTTGGCTATTCGGAGTCTTTTCTAGTTCGATATAAATTTTAGGATTATTTGTTCCATTTCTTTGAAATGAATTCCTGGAATTTGATGGGGATTGCATCAAATGTATAGATTGCTCTAGGTAGCATAGACATTTTCACAATATTCATTCTTTCAATCCATGAGCATGGAATGTTTTTCCACTTCTTTGTGTCTTTCTCAATTTCTTTCATGAGTACTTTATAGTTTTCTGAATACAGGTTCTTTGCCTCTTTGGTTAGGTTTATTCCTAGGTATCTTATGGTTTTGGGTGAAATTGAAAAAGGGATGAACTCCTTAATTTCTCTTTCTTCTGTTTTGTTGTTGGTATATAGAAATGCAACTGATTTCTGTGCATTGATTTTATATCCTGACACTTGACTGAATTCCTGTATGAGTGCTAGCAGTTTTGGAATGGAGTCCTTTGGGTTTTCCACATAAAGTATCTTATCATCTGCAGAGAGTGAGAGTTTGACTTCTTCCTTGCCGATTTGGATGCCTTTTATTTCTTTTTGTTGTCTGATTGCTGAATGCCAGGACTTCTAGTACTAGGTTGAATAGCAGTGGTGATAGTGGACAGCCCTGCTGTGTTCCTCACATTAGGGGAAAAGCTCTTAGTTTTTCTTCATTGAGAATGATATTCGCTATGGGTTTTTCATGGATGGCTTTGGAGATTTTGTGGTACATAACCTCTATGTGTACACTGTGAAGAGTTTTGATCAAGAAAGGGTGCTGTACTTTGTCAAATGGTTTTTCAGCAACTATTGAGAGGACCATATGTTTCTTATCCTTTTATTAATGTCTTGTATCACATTGATTGATTTGCGAGTGGTAAACCGACCTTGCAGCCCAGGAATAAATCCCACTTGGTCGTCGGGAATAATTCCTTTAATGTGCTGTTGGATCCTATTGGCTAGTATTTTGTTGAGGACTTCTGCATCAGAGTTCATCAAGGATATTGGTGTGTAATTCTCCTTTTTGATGGGGTCATTGCCTGGTTTTGGGATCGAGGTAATGCTGGCTTCATAATATGAATTTAGAAGTTTTCCTTCCATTTCTATTTCTTGGAACAGTTTCAGGAGAATAGGTATTAATTCTTCTCTAAATGTTTAGTAGAATTCCCCTGGGAAGCCGTCTATCCCTGGGCTCTTGTTTGATGGGAGATTTTTGATGACTGCTTCAATCTCCTTACTGGTTATGGATATTTTCAGATTTTCAATTTCTTACTGGTTCAGTTTTGGTAGATTGTATGTCTCTAGGAATACATCCATTTCTTCCAGATTGTCCAATTTGCTGGTGTAGAGTTGCTCATAATGTGTTCTTATAATTGTTTGTATTTCTTTGGTGTTGGTTGTGATCCCTCCTCTTTCCTTCTTGATTTTATTAATTTGAGTCCTTTCTCTTCTCTTTTGGATAAGTCTGGCCAGGGGTTCATCTATCTTATTAATTCTTTCAAAGAACAAGCTCCTAGTTTCATTGATTTGTTCCACTGTTCTTTGGGTTTCTATTTCATTGATTTCTACTCTGATCTTTATGATTTCTCTTCTCCTGTTGGGTGTAGGGTTCCTTTGCTGTTCTTTCTCCAGCTCCTTGAGGTGTAGGGTTAGGTTGTGTACTTGATACATTTCTTGTTTCTTGAGAAAGGCTTGTATTGCTATATACTTTCCTCTCAGGACTGCTTTTGCTGTGTCCCAAAGATTTTGAACATTTGTGTTTTCATTTTCATTTGTTTCCATGAATTTTTAAAATTCTTCTTTAATTTCCTGGTGGACCCATTCATTCTTTAGTACGATGTTCTTTAGCATCCATGTATTTGAGTTCTTTCCAACTTTCCTCTTGTGGTTGATTTCTAGTTTCATAGCATTATGGTCTGAAAATATGCAGGGAATGATCCTAATCTTTTGGTACCTGTTGAGACCTGATTTGTGACCCAGAATATGGTCTATTCTGGAGAATGTTCCATGTGCACTAGAGAAGAATGTGTATTCTGTTGTTTTGTGATGGAAAGTTCTGAATATATCTGTAATGTCCACTGTTCCAGGGTGTCATTTAAAGCTTTTATTTCCTTGTTGATCTTTTGCTTTGATGATCTGTCCATTTCAGTAAGAGGGGTGTTAAAATCCCCTACGAATATTGTATTCTTGTCAATGTGTTTCTTTGATTTTGTTATTAATTGGTTTATATATTTGGCTGCTCCCATGTTAGGGGCATAGATATTTATGATTGTTAGATCTTCTTGTTGGACAGATCCTTTAAGTATGATATAGCGTCCTTCCTCATCTCTTATTATAGTCTTTGGCTTAAAATGTAATTTATCTGATATAAGGATTGCCAGTCCAGCCTTCTTTTGCTGTCCATTGGCATGGTAAAATTGTTTCCACTCCCTCACTTTAAATATGGAGGTGTCTTTGTATGTAAATTGAGTTTCTTGTAGACAGCATATCGATGTGTCTTTTTTTTTTATCCATTCTGATACCCTGTGTCTTTTAGTTGGGGCATTTAGTCCATTTACATTCCTGGTAATTATTGAGAGATATGAATATAGAGCCATTGTATTGCCTGTAAGGTGACTGTTACTGTATATTGTGTCTCTTCCTTTCTGGTCTATGTTTCTTTTAGGCTCTTTTTGCTTAGAAGACCCCTTTGAATATTTCATGTAGGGCTGGCTTGGTGTTTGCAAATTCCTTTTTTTTGTTGTTGTTGTTGTTGTTCTGGAAGCTTTTTATCTTTCCTTCTATTTTCACTGGCAACGTAGCCATATATCGTATTCTTGGCTACATATTTTTCTCGTTTCGTGCTCTGAATATATTATGCCAGCTCTTTCTGGCCTGCCAGGTCTCTGTGGATAGGTCTGCTGTCAGTCTAATATTTCTACCACTGTATGTTGTAGACCTCTTGTCCTGAGCTGCTTTCAGGATTTTCTCTTTGTTACTAGGACTTGTAAGTTTTACTATTAGATGATGGGATGTGGACCTATTTTTATTGATTTTCGGGGATTTTCTGTGTCTCCTTGATTTTGATGCTTGCTTCCCTCGCCAAATTCGAGAAATTCTGTGCTATAATTTGCTCCAATATACCTTCTGCCACCCCCCTCTCTTTTCGTCTTCCAGGATCCCAATTATTCGAATATTGTTTCATCCTATGGTATCTCTTATATCTCGAATTCTCCCCTTATGATCCAGTAGTTGTTAGCCTCTTTTTTTCCTCCGCTTCTTTGTTCTCTGTCATTTGTTCTTCTAAATCACTAATTCTGTCTTCTCCCCCATTTATCCTATGAGTAGGAGTCTCCATTTTTTATTGCACTTCATTAAGAGCCTTTTCGATTTCAACTTGGTTAGATTTTAGTTCTTTTACTTCTCCAGAAAGGGTTCTTATTTCTCTAGAGTGGGATTCTGTATTATCTTCTATGCTTTTTTCAAGCCCAACTAGCACCTTGATATCCGTCATTCTGAACTCTAGTTCTGTCATGTTACTGGTGTCCACATTGATTAGGTCTCTAGCCATCGTTACTGCTGCTTATTCTTTTTTTTTTTTGTGATTTTTTTCTGCCTTGTCATTTTATTCAGATAGGAATAGACGGATGAAAGCACAAATTACTAAAAGGCAGCAATGACCCCAGAGCGATATACACTTACATAATCAGAAGAGACTTGAATCTGGGGGGAGAAGAAAGAGGGAAAAAGCAAAACAAAACAAAAAACCAAAACCAAACAAACAAAAGCAAAAATAACAAAACAAAAAAACAAAAATAAAACAGAATCCTATATCTATATGCGTATATCTATAATCTATTTCTGTTTCTATACCTATCTCTGTATCTGATTCTATCTCTATCTCTATCTCTATCTATTAGACTGGTGAATTGAACAGACCTTATATGTATACAAAAAAGTAAGGTTAAATACAATGAAGGGATAAAATATATGTATAACAAAGAAGTTCAAAAAAGATTTAAATAGGTATTGATAAAATATAATAGTTAAAAAACTTTAAAATTGGAAAGAGGAAAAAATTTAAAAGAAGAGAGTAAGAAAAAAAATAAAATTCAAAGATTTTAACTTTCAACGACTAAAGGATCATGGGGGGAAAGCCACAAATTTTATGTATTGCTTTCCCCTAGCTCTGGACTTCCACAATTCTCAGTGATTGGTGAACTTGGTCTGGGCTGGATGTTCTTGCTGATCTTCTGGGGGAGGGCCCTGTTGCTGTGATTTTCAAGTGTCTTTGCCCAAAGTGGAATTGCACCGCCCTTTCCAGGGCCAGGCTAAGTAATCAGCTCGGGTTCACTCTCGGGATCTTTTCTTCCCTGAATGCTCTCTGTACAGCTTTGGAGGACGGGACTGAAATTGGCAGCCTCCTAATCTCCAACCCCGAGAGCCGAGAGCTTGGGACCTCACTCCTCAGTGTGTCCTCAGAGAAAAGAAGTCAGTCCATTCCGTCTCCCTGGTCTCCAGCCACACTCCGAGCTCACCCAGCCTGTGACAGATTGTTTCTGTCTCTGGCGCATGGCCCCATTGAGAATCTCCAAACCCAGAAGATTCCTGTAGCACCCTTCTGTGCCCATTCTCCCGGGAGAGGATGAAGGGGGTCTCTCCAAATCCGCTACTTTTGAGTTCCCTGCTCAAAGAGCAGTGGCCCGACAGTGCTTTGGATCACAGTTTAAGGTAACCCCGAGCTGAAAGACACCCCTTCAGCTTGGCTCTGTCTCTCCAGTCGGCTTCTCCTCTCTAACACCTGAGGGCTTGGTTGCTTTCAGACACCCCTGGTCTTTCTGTGTCCCCTTGGGTCCTGAGACCACACTGTCCCTGCAAGGGCTTCACCCCTCTCTTAATCTCTGGGGCGACGTCCCTCAGTGGAGCAGCCTTCTGAAAGTTCTAATTTTGTGCTCCATTGGTCTCTCACTTGCCTGGAGCTGTCCCCTCCCCCCAGGTGTCTATCTTCTTGTCGCTTCAAATTCACTTCTCTATATGTCCTTCCTTCTGGAAAGTGGTCGATTTTCTGTTTCTAGAATTGCTGCTCTTTTTCTCTTCAATCTCCTTTTGCATTTGTAGGTTTTCAGTATGGTTTGATAACTATCTGGGTGAATTTCTGGGAACTGATGATAATCGGTCTCCTCCTCCTCCACCATCTTGCTCCTCCTCTACACCATATCTTCTTTATCCATTCACCTGTCGATGGACATCTCAGCTCTTTCTGCAGTTCAGCTGGTGTGGACATTGCTTCTATAAATATTGGGGTGCATGTGCCCCTCTGAATCACTGCATTTGTATCTTTGGGGTAAAAACCTAGTAGTGCAATTACTGGGTCATAGAGTATCTCTATTTTTAACTTCTTGAGGAACCTCCATACTGTTTTCCAGAGTAGCTGTACCAGCTTGCATTCCAACAAACAGTGTAAGGGGATTCCCCCTTTCCCTGCATCCTTGCCAATATTTGTTGTTTTCTGTCTTGTTAATTTTAACCATTCTGACTGGTGTGAGATAGTATCTCATTTTTTTGATTTGTATTTCCCTGATGCCAAGTAATGTGGAGATTTTTCACAGTGTCTGTTGGTCATTGAGAAAGACACAAAGAAATGGAAAAACATTCTATGCTCATGGATTGGAAGAATAAGTATTTTTAAAATATCTATGCTACACAGAGCAATCTACACATTCAATGCAATATCTATCAAAATACCATCAACATTTTTCACAGAGCTGTACAAATAATCCTAAAATTTATATGGAATGAGAAAAGACCCCAACAGACAGGGGAATGTTGAAAAAGAAAACTAATGCTGGTGTCATCAGAATGTCAGATTTAAAAGGTATATTACAAAGCTATAATCATCAAGAGACTATAGTACTGGCAACAAAAAGTCACATAGATCAATGGAACAGAATAGAGAACCCAGAAATGGACCCTCAACTCTATGGTCAAGTAATCTTTGACAAATCAGGAAAGAATGTGCAATAAGAAAAGGACAGTCTCTTCAATAAATGGTGCTGGGAATATTGGACAGCCACATGTGGAAGAATAAAACTGGAGCATATTCTGCTGTAAACAAAGATAAATTCAAAATGGATAAAAGATCTAAATGTGAAAAAAGAATCCATCAAAATCCTAGAGGGGAGCCAAGCAGGAACCTCTTTGACCACAGCCACAGCAACTTCTTGCTAGAGACGTCTTCAAAGGCAAGGGAAACTAAAATAAAAATGAACTATTGGGACTTCATCAAGATAAAAAGCTTCTGCACACTAAAGGAAACAGTCAACAAAACTAAAGAATTCTACAAAATGGGAAAAGATATTTGCAAATGACAATACAGATAAAGAGCTAATATCCAAGATCTATAAACACTTGTGAATCTGCACAACCAAATAAATAAATAAATAATCCAGTTAAGAAATGGGTAGAAGACATGAACACACATTTCTTTTTTTAAAAAATTACATATAATGTATTATTTGCCCCAGGGGTATGGGTCTGTGAAACATCAGGCTTACACATTTCAGAGTAGTCACCATACCACAAACCCTCCCCAGTGTCCATAACCCAGCCACCCTATCCCTACCATCCCACCCCCCAGTAACCCTCAGTTTGTTTTGTGAGATTAAGTGTCTCTTAGGTTTATCTCCTTCCTGATCCCATCTTGTTTCATTTATTCCCCTACTGCGCACAACCCCCCACCCTGCCCCTCAAGTTCCTCATATCAGAGAGATCATATGATAATTTTCTTTCTCTGATTCTCTTATTTCGCTTAGCATAATACCCTTTAGCTCCATCCACGTCATTGCAAATGACAAGATTTCATTTCTTTTGATGGCTGCATAGTCCATTGTGTGTGTGTATGTATGTGTGTGTGTGTATGTGTATGTGTGTGTGTGTATATATATACACACACACACATACACCACATCTTCTTTATCCATTCATTGAACAGACATTTCTTGATGGTATTTTCATAGGGATTGCATGAATGTGTAGATTGCTCTTTCTAGCATAGACATTTTTAACAGTATTTATTCTTCCAATCCATGAACATGGAATGTTTTACCATCTCTTTGTGTCATCCTCAATTTCTTTCATAAGTGTTCTGTAGTTTTTAGAGTGCAGATTCTTTATGTCTTTGGTTAGGTTTATTCCTAGGTAGCATATGGTTTTGGGTGCAATTTTAAATAGGATTGATTCCTTAATTTCTCTTTCTTCTGTCACATTTTTAGTGTATAGAAATGCCACTGATTTCTGTGCATTGATTTTATGTCCTGACATGATGCTGAATTCCTGTATGAATTCTAGCAATATTGGCTGGGGTCTTTTCGGTTTTCCACATAAATTATGTCATCTGTAAAGAGTGAGAGATTGACTTCTTTGCGCATTGAATGCATTTTATTTCTTTTTGATGTGTGTGTGCTGAGGTTAGGACTTCCAATACTATGTTGAACAACAGTGGTGAAAATGGATATACCTGTCTTGTTCCTGACCTTAGGGGAAAAGCTCTCAGTTTTTCTCCATTGAGAATAATATTCATTGTGGGTTTTTCATATATGGCCTTTATATTATTGAAGTATGTTCCCTCTATCCCTACATTGTGGAAAGTTTTAATTAAGAAAGAATGTTGTATTTTACAAATGCTTTTCTGCATCTATTGAGAGGATCATAAGGTTCTTGTCATTTTTTTTATTGTGATGTATCAAGTTGATTGATTTGTGAATGTTGAACCACCCTCGCAGCCTAGGAATAAATCCCACTTGGTTGTGAATAATCCGTTTAATGTACTTTTGAATCCTTTTGGCTAGTATCTTGGTAAGAATTTTGGCATCCATGTTCATCAGGGATATTGATCTATAATTCTCCTTTTTGATGGGGTCTTTTCCTGGTTTGGGGATCAAGGTAATCCTGGCCTCATAGAACAAGTATGACAGTTTTCCTTTTATTTCTGTTTTTTGAAACAGCATTAGAAGAATAAATATTAATATATTTTAAGTTTGGTAGAAGTCCCACTGGCAACCATCTGGCCCTGAGCTCTTGTTTTTTTGGAGATTATTTATTACTTCTTCAATTTCCTTTTTGCTCATGGGTCTGTTCAGGTTTTCTATTTCACACTGTTTCAGTTTTGGTAGTTTGCATTTTCCCATGAATGTGTCCATTTCTTCCAGATTGCCTAATTTGTTGGCACAGACTTGCTCGTATTAAGTTCTTAAAATTATTTATATTTCCTTGGTTTTGGGTGTGATATCTCCTCTTTCATTCATGATTTTACTAATTTGGACCTTTTCTCTTCTCTTTTTGATAAGTCTGGCTAGGGGTTTATTGATCTCATTAATTGTTTCAAAGTACTAGCTCCTAATTTCATTGATCTGTTCTACTTTTCTTTTGGTTTCTATTTCATTGTTTTCTGCTCTGACATTTATTATTTCTCTTGTCCTGCTTGATTTAGGCTTTATTTTCTGTTCTTCTTCCATCTCCTTAAAGTGTATTGTTAGATTGTATATTTGAGGCTTTTCTTGTTTCTTGGGAAAGGTTTATATTGCTATGTAGTTCCTTCTCAAGACTTCCCTTGCTGCATCCAAAGTGTCTTGAACATTTGTATTTTCATTTTCAGTTGTTTCCATGTATTTTAAATTCTTTTTGAGTTTCCTATTGACCCATTCATTCTTTAGTAGGATGCTCTTTGACCTCCTAGTATTTGAGTTTCTTCTAATGTTCCTCTTATGATTGAGTTCAAGTTTTAAAGCATTGTGGCCTGAAAATATGCAGGAAATAATCCCAATATTTTGTTACTCGTTGAGAACTGATCTGTGACCCAGTATGTGATCTCTTCTAGAAAATGTCCCACGTGCACTTGAGAAGAATGTGTATTTTGTTCCTTTAGGTTGGAGTGTTCCGTATATACCTGTGAAGTCCATCTGTTCCTGTGTTCCATTCAAAGCCCTTGTTTCCTTGTTTATCTTCTGCTTAGATTATCTGTCCACTGTGAGTGTGGTATTAAAGTCCCCTAGTATTTTGTATTATTATCAATGTGTTTCTTTAAATTTGTTATTAATTGGACTATATAATTGGCTGCTTCTATGTTAGGAGCATGAATATTTTTAACTTTTAGACCTTCTTGTTGGGTAGGCCCTTTAGGTATTATATAGTATCCCTCTCCACCCCCTATTACAGTATTTGGTTTAAAAACTAATTTATCTGTTAGGAGGATTGCTACTCCAGCTTTCTTTTGATGTCTATTAGCATGATAAATGGTTCTTTGGGTCTAAAATGCGTCTCTTGTAGATGGCATATGGATGGGCCTTGAATTTCTATCCAAACTGACACACTGTGTCTTTTGTTTGGAGCATTTAGCCCATTTACATTCAGAGTTGCCATTGAAAGGTATGAATTCAGTGTCATTGTATTACATGTAAAATCACTCTTTCTGTATTTTGTCTCTGTTCCTTTCTGGTCTGTGTTGCTTTTGGTCTCTCTTTCACTTACAGGATCCCCTTTAATATTTCTGCAGGGTTGGTTTAGTGATCACAAGTTCTTTTAGATTCTGTTTGTCCTGGAAGCTCTTTATATCTCCTTCCATTCTGAATGCCAGCCTTGCTGGATAAAGTATTCTTGGCTGCATTGGTTTCTCATTTAGTACCCTGAATATATCATGCCAGCCATTTCCAGCCTGCCAGGTCTCTGTGGATAGGTCTGATGCCCATCTAATGTTTCTACACTTGTAGGTTAAGGGACTCTTTTCTCAAGCTGCTTTCAGGATTTTCTCTTTATCTCTGAAATTTAGAAATTTCACTATTATATGTCTGGGTATTGATCTATATTTACTGATTTGGGAGGTGGGGCAGTTCTCTGTGCCTCCTAGACTTGAGTGTTTGTTTCCTTCCCCAGATTAGGGAAATTCTCAGCTATGATTTGCTCAAATATACTTCTGTCCCTCTCTCTTGCCTCTTCCCCTGGTACCTCAATTATTCTAATATTGTTTTACTTCATGGTGTTGCTGATTTCTTGAAGCCCCCCTTCATGATACATGTAGTTGTTTATCTCTTTTTCTCAGCTTCCTTACTTTCCATCATTTTGTCTTCTGTGTCATTGACTTTGTTCTGCCTCATTTACCCTAGCCATTAGAGTGTCCATTTAGACTGCATTTCAGTTAAAGCATTTTTCTGGTCCTGATTAGATTTTTGTTCTTTTGTTTTTGCACTGAGGGATTCTGTAGTGTCTTCTGTGATTTTCCAACCTTAGCTAGTATATTTATAATCATTATTCTGAATTCTAGGCCCAGTGTCTTACTTATATCCATAATGATTACATATATGGCAGATAGTGTTACCTCTGTTTTTTTTTCTTATGTTGCAATTTCTCCTTCTAGTCATTTTGTCTAGAGAAGACTAGATGAATGAGAGAACAAAATAAGAAATATCAACCATGATCCCAGTGAAAGGTACACTAGACAAATCTGAAGAGATCAGAAACCAAAAAAAAGAAAAAGAAAAGAGGAGAAAGAAAGAAAGAGAGAAAAGAAAAGAAAAAAAGGAGAAAGAAAGAATATAATCTAATAGGTGGATAAAAACACTTGGTCCTGCATTTACTTTAGTCTGTGTGTTAGAAGACACTAGATTCTAAAATTATAATTAAACTCAAACATGTATATGCAGAAAAAATGTATCATATGATCATGAGGAACTTGAGGGGCAGGGTGGGGGGTCGTGGGGGGTAGGGAGGGAAAAATAATGAAACAAGTTGGGATGGGGAAGGAGACAAACCATAAGAGACTCCTAATCTCACAAAACAAACTGATGTTTACTGGGGGGTGGGAGGGTAGGGATAGGATGGATGGGTTATGGAAATTGGGGAGGGTTTGTGCTCTGGTGAATGCTGTCAAAGGTGTAAGCCTGATGATTCACAGACCTGTACCTGTTGGGCAAAGAATAAAAAAAATGTATACAGTGGAAGGAAGCTAAAATGAAGAAAATATCTATAAAATATAAATGTAAAAATTAAAATTAAAAAAATACTTAAAAAAGAATTGATAAGTTAGATAAAACTACTTGAAAATAAAAAAAAGAAAAAGAAAATTTTAAACTGAAAGACTAAGGAATCATGAGGAAAAAGCCTTCAAATTCTATATACTGTTTCCCCCAGTGTAGGAGTTTTTCAGTTCTCCGTGATCCATAAACTTTTTATTAGCCTGATGTTCCTGCTGGTCTTTTGTGGGAGGGGCCTGTTGCACTGATCCTCAGGTGTCTTCTTCTGGGTAGAGTTGCAGCACCCCTTGTCAGGGTGCTGGGCTTGATGTAATCTGCACTGGGTTGCTCTGTGTGGCTTTTGTTCTCTGAAGGCTTTTCTTGCCACCTGAGGGAATGAAGAAAAAAAATAAAATAAAAATGGTGGCGTCCTGATTTCCAGTCCTGGAACTGAAAGGTCATGGCTCCCACTCTTCACTGTACCCTCTGGCAAAAGCAGTCAATTACTTTTGTGTGCCCCAAAGTCTACAGAGTCCTACAGTGCACACCTCCACTTATCTTCCCAGGGGACTGAGGAAGGTCTTGCTGGTGTCTTGCCACTTTCTGGGACCCTGCTCAGATAGTGGCTGCCCAATCGAGAGCCCACTTCTGGGCTCAGTGATCATAGTTGGCTTCCCTGCTCCAATGTCTGGGAACTCTGCCACACTCAGAACAGACACCCCTGTTCTTTCTATGTTTCCAGGGTTCTGAGTCCACACTGACCCACCTAGGATTCTGCCCTACTTTACCATGTAAGTACCTTTCTGGCATGGACATCCCTCACAAGAGCAGACTTCTAAAGATTCTGATTTTGCACACCACTGCTATATCTCTTTCTGGTAGCCAGCTTATGTAGGTTCCCTCCCCCTGGTGATTTATTGTCCAATATACCCTTTCCAATTCATTTATCTACACCTCCAACCTTGCAAAAAGTGGTTGCTTTTCTATTTGTAGAATTACAGAAATTATTTTCTTAGATCTCAGGTTGAATTCACAGGTGTTCAGAATGATTGGATAGATATCTAGTGAATTCAAGGGACCAAATGAAACGAGGGTCCCCTATTCTTCCGCCATATTCCCTGCACCTCAAGATCTCAAGATACTCTTTATCATACACAAGAAGCTGAGGGTTGATGGAAGGTAGGTAGCTGGGGGATGGGCAAAATGGATAATGGGTATTAAAGAAGGCATTTGTTGTATTTAGAACTGGGTGTTATTTGTAAGTGATGAATCACTAAATTCTATTCCTGAAAGTGATATGAAACTATATGTTAACCAAATAGAATTTAAATATTTAAATATTAATAAAAAGAAAGTCCAAGCCTTTTACATGCATTAGAGGGATTGAATTGTACTGTGATTTATACATATCCAATTCGTAGGTGAAACTATTTGAGTGCATAGATGGCAGCCTAAATACACTTGTAGTAAAGCGACCTGGGGAATTATTACATGAGCACTGAAAATTTGAGAAATTGTTCTGTCTACATGTGAGCCATTTACATGTTTGTCTGTGATGGTGGAATCTTCTGAGTATTGATTGGTCTCTTGGGGGCTATTAGATGGTCAAAATCCAAAGAGATTACGGCTTTACTTTTCTCTAGTAAGTGAAACAAATATATGAAAATTAAGCAGTAGGTATGCATTTTGTCCCAAGAATACTGACATTTTTCAGGGAATTATAATGCTCCAAAGGACACTAAGAGTCTACCTATGCTAGTAAGCCATTGGTTGTATTCGCTGTTCTCCTTGACTTCAAAATGTGATCCTGGTGTCCAATGGTCACAAAATCCTTAGAGTTTAGTGTCTATCACCTCTCTCAGTCTGTCAGTCACTTATAAATATGCCTGGGTCAATGATGGCATCAATAATTTGTTTTCAAAGATGGAAAACATGACTGACAAAAGCACTTCTCTGAAACTGAGTTCAAGATATATAAAGACCATATAACATGTTAACCTGAAATAGACTGGTAATTTAAGAACTATTTTGTAAACCATAGGATAAATACTAAGTAAGAACACAAAATTATCATAGGAATGGTACCTGGGTGGCTCTGTCAGTTGATCATCCAACTCTTGATTCAGCTCAGCTCTTGATCTCAGGGTTACAAGTTCAAGCCCCACATTGGGTTCCATGCTGGGCGTGGAGCCTACTTAAATATATATTTGCTTTAAAAATTTATATATATGATTTCCAAAAAAAATCACTAAAGGGTTTAAAGAGTATAATAGTAAAGTATCCATTTAATACAAAAGAAAGCAGCTAAGAATGAATAGAGGGACCAAAATTATGTAAGATATATAGAAAACAGAAAAAAGGAAGACATAAATCCAACCATATGACTATTAAATTTAAAAGTCAGAAATTGGGAGAGCCATTAAAAATTAAACAGTTATGGCCAACAGACACATGAGAAAGTGCTCAACATCACTCGGCATCAGGGAAATACAAATCAAAACCACAGTGAGACACCACCTCACACCAGTCAGAATGGCTCAAATCAACAAGTCAGGAAACCACAGATGTTGGCGAGGATGCGGAGAGAGGGGAACCCTCCTACACTGTTGGTGGGAATGCAAGCTGGTGCAGCCACTCTGGAAAACAGTATGGAGATTCCTCAAAAAGTTGAAAATAGAGCTACCCTACGACCCAGCAGTCGCACTACTGGATATTTACCCTAAAGATACAAAAGTAGTGATCCTCAGGGGCACATGCACCCGAATGTTAATAGCAGCAATGTCCACAATAGCCCAACTATGGAAAGAACCTAGATGTCCATCAACAGATGAATGGATAAAGAAGAGGTGGTATATATATACAATGGAATACTATGCAGCCATCAAAAGAAACGAAATCTTGCCATTTGCAATGACGTGGATGGAACTGGAGGGTATTATGCTGAGCGAAATAAGTCAATCAGAGAAAGACAATTATATGATTTCTCTGATACGAGGAACTTGAGAGTCAGGGTGGGGGGCTGTGGGGGGTAGGGAGGGAAAAATAATGAAAGAAGATGGGATGGGGAAGGAGAAAAACCATAAGAGACTCCTAATCTCACAAAACAAACTGAGGGTTACTGGGGGGTGGGA
>LNAC01000867.1:506445-527087 GCA_002007465.1 Ailurus styani | reverse complement strand
GTAGGGATAGGGTGGGTGGGTTATGGACATTGGGGAGGGTTTGTGCTTTGGTGAATGCTGTGAAAGATGTAAGCCTGATGATTCACAGACCTGTACCCCTGGGGCAAATAATAATAAAAAAAATAAATAAAGTTTAATTTTAATTTAAAAAAATTAAACAGCTATACATTATTTATGAAAGAGACAATTTAGAGCAAAATACACAAATGGTTTGAAAGGAAATGATGGGTAAAGCTATATTATACAAAGAACTAGAGTGGCTATTCTGATATAGAAAACAGGCTTTAAGTTAAAATATTATTAGAAATCAAAACAGATCTTATATAATGATAGATGGTTTAATATGTTATTTATGTAATATATAAATAAAATGTAATCACCTAACCATGGTGCCTCAAGTGATATAAAGGAAAAACAAACATGGTTGAAGGGATAAGTAGGTGTTCAGTGATAATAACTGGATTCTTTAGTACTTTTTTCTTAATGATTGTTAGCCCAATTAGATGGAAAAATGAATGTGGGTATAGCATACTTAAGCAAACTTTTTCAATAAACTTGAACCCATGTATATAGAACAGAACAGAAAATGAATTATTTTCAAACACATCTGGAACATTCTCTAGCATCAGTCATGTGCTAAGTCATAAAACTGGACACAATTAATTTAAAAGATTAAAATAATAGAGTATGGTATTTGACCATAGGGGAATTATACTAGAGATCAAAACAAATAAATCTGGGAAATCACCAATTATTTGGAAAGTACCATACTTAAAAGAATCCATGGGTCAAAGGAAAATCATAAAAGAAACTATAAAATATTTAGAATTGAATGGGATACCTATAAAGACATGCTTAGAGGGAGATCGATAGTATTTTTTTAAGATTTTATTTATTTATTTATTTGAGAGAGGGAGCATGAGTGGGGAGAGTGGAAGAGGCAGATAGAGAGAATCTCAGACTCCATGCTGATCACAGAGCCTGATGCAGACTTGATCTCATGACCCTAAGATCATGACCTAAGCCAAAAGCAAGAGTTCAGTGCTTAACTGACTTAACTGCCCAGGTGCCCCAAGATTTATAGTTTTAAATGACTATAAGAAAAGAATAAATATATCAAGTAAATAGCCTAAACTCCTACCTTAAGAAATAAGAAAAAAACTCAACTAGAAAATCAAGTATGAAGAAGTAAATAACAATTATTTGAGCAAAGTCAATGAAATAAAAATAAAACCCAAAATAACTGTAAATAAAATCCATGAGACCAAAAGTTAGATTTCTGCAAATTGTAATGAAATGGACAAGCCTTTAGTTAGACTGAATAAGAAACAAGATATAAGTCACTAAAGTTAGGAATGAAAGAAGGACATTACTAACAATTCTGTAGATTTCATCGGAAATATTATTTACCTCATGTTTTCTTGAGGGGAGATGGATATGGAGGAATCCAAGGTGTAGTTTTCACTTAAGACTCAGCAATGTGCCACTGATACTTAGATTCTAATCAATAGCAGTGCTTATCTCTGTGAAGCTTCTAAAAGGTCCCTTGACACTACAGAATCTCACCCATTCAATTTATCTGTTTCTAGCCAATGTTTGTTTTAATTAGTCAATAATTTAATCTATTTTAGGAGATCTTTTATAATCTCAGTACATTATACATTAATGATATGGTGAGTTCTCCATGTTTACCATTCCTGTGGATTCTAGGGTTTGGGGCATTTTTGTGTTTAGATCAAAGCATAAAGGCATACATAGTTCTTTTCAGGCATGAAGATGATATTGGGCCAAAGTAAGATATGTGATTGAGAGAACATCCCTGAGCCTTCAGTAATGCTTCCTGTTGAATATGAGCATTAGAAGAGAATAAGAAACTAAACACATTTCATGAGAAGCTGGAAGACTGTATGCACTCCCTTCCTGTTTAGTTATTTTTCTCAAATTGCTGTACACCATGATTCTCAACATAGTTGATGTCATACTTCTGAGGTGAAAATTAGCTCTTGGGAGCAAAAGAAATCTTAAATATTCAGTGGATCATGGCCTTCCAGACAGCCACCATACACTAGCAGATATACAACATATCTATGGCATTAAAATTTGAGGGTGTGAAAACTAGGGGGAAATGTCTAAAAAGGATATCCATGAAGGTGATAATAATTTTTAAAATGTTGAGAAACACTGTCATACAAGTCTAAAGAAAATCTATTTCTGCCATTTAACTGTAAGATTTAGGTATATAAAGGAGTTGGTATATTCAGGATTTTTCAGTTTTTTTGAGTGAGGCTTGGATGGCTATGTATTTCCCCCTTATGATCGCCTTTGCTGTATCCCATAGGTTTTGGACCAGTGTGTCTTCATTCTCATTGGTTTCCATGAATTGTTTAAGTTCTTTGATTTCCTGGTTGATGCAAACATTCTTGAGCAGAATGGTCTTTAGCTTTCAAGTGTTTGAATTCCTTCCAAACTTTTTCTTGTGGTTGAGTTCCAATTCCAAAGCATTATGGTCTGAGAATATGCAGGGAATCACAATCTTTTGGTGTTGGTTGAGCCCTGATTTGTGACCCAGCATGTGGTCTGTTCTAGAGAAAATTCCATGTGTGCTCGAGAAGGATGAATATTCTGTTGTTTTAGGGTGGAATGTTCTGTCTATATCTATGAGGTCCATCTGGTCCAATGTGTCATTCAACGCTCTTGTTTCTTTGTTGATTTTTCTGCTTAGATGATCTGTCTATTGCTGACAGTAGCATGTTAAGATCTCCTACAATTAATGTATTTATATCAATGTGTCTCTTTATTTTGATTAACAGTTGGCTTATATAGTTGGCTGCTTCCATGTTGGGGGCACAAATATTTATAATTGTTAGATTTTCTTGGTGTATGGACCCTTTAAGAATGATGTAGTGTCCTTCTGTATCTCTGACTACAGTCTTTATCTGTAAGAATCAGATCTGTTGGAAGCTAGAGCAGTTGCTACAGTTTGTCAAGATTTCCTCAGTAGGAGCAGGTTTTGCAGAGACAGTGACTTTAGAAGATTGTAGGGTTTTTTTTCCCATTTAGACTCACTTAATATTTTTTTCTTCCAGGATACATTGTCCTAACTTAGATCTTAAGTATTTTCTGAAGAACTGTGTCTGTGTGGTTCCTTTGAAGGAAAAGGCTGCTTGTCTTTCATTGGGGCTTTCAGAAAACCCCAAGGTCCACATCTATTTATTTGCTAACAACAATTTTCAGAATCAAATTTACCTGAGACCAGAGAATTTTATATGCACAATGTTATACCATTACTTTGGCTTCTGAGATTTGTAAACTTTTGTTCAGCAGGAGTCAAAGTTCTATTGGAAACAAATTACCTAGGACTACTCTCATATATGCCAATACATTATGAAATATGTGGATCTTATAAAATAACATTTTTAAAATACCTGTTGTTGAATTCTTAGCTAAGCTTATTTTGGGGCAAATATATTTGAAAATAGAATTACAAGATACTACATTATGATAAATATTTCTAAATTTGTCAGCAGGCAGGAAATTAAATAAAGAAGGCAGTGGTATTGTATCAATATGTTTAATTCAGAAGACAAATACACATTTAACAATTATGTTTTTGCTTAGTTTTTCTTTTATATAAAGGTTAACATTTTACACCTTTACATAAATCTACAATTTCAATATATTTTAATGGTTGACATGATAAAGAAGAAAACGTAAATATATTTGATTAACTTTTTGATATGTTCTGCAGATGACTTCAGAAAACCTTTTTAAGACATTTCTTTAAGATACACAAAGTTCTTTTTCACTGAGTAATCAGTGAATTTGAGATCAGAAAGATGACTTTGCTTTGGAGCAAATATTAGACTGCTGTTATACAAGAGTAATTTAGTTTAATCCAATCTTTCCAAATACTTAGATATTATTGATGTGTATATTTTCTTCTGAAGATGGTCTTGTAAAAATTGACAAATAACAATTTTCTTTTACAAATGGAATTTCTTTTGCAATTTTCTTTTTCAAGCTTCCCTTGGACTTCACCATATAGTGATATAGAAACCATATTTTTATTTTTCTATATATGAAAATAAAAAATGTTTTATAACATCTAGTCTTAATAGAATAAGAATATTTTACTTTGCTAAACTAATTATTTACCAAGCACTTTTGGTTCTATTGGATCTCAGGGGAAGAGAAAGCAGTGCACATTTGAAGGTTGTGCACATGACACACAAAGACTTAGCAATATCCACCCTTTGTAATCTGTATAGCACAATATCCACAATTTGTGAATATTTTATTGTTAAATGCAATTATATGTACAACTGTTTTTGTGTATAGGTACATTTATATTTATATCTACATATTTTTTCTTAAAATGTTATTTTTCCTCTTTTTTCCCCTGCCAGGTAATGATGGATCCTAGAAAGGAAGAGAAACTATCTATGCCTTTGCCTTTCTTGAATGCCATCTCCAGAGGGTGATGTAACAAATTACTTTAAGTCAGTGGTTCTCAATTGCTACCTATGGTCTTTTGGACACCCTTGCAGGTATGACTATATTATCAGGGAGCTGCGTGTTTGCTGGAAATAAAGCCCAAGATGGATAGCAGTTGATAGATATTGTTCTTAAGCTTGATGACATTTGGTTGTAACTACATATCATTAAAAATCCATGTGGGCACAGTAATTGGGAGTTGTATCTGTGGGTCATAACAGGTCTTACTACATGGTACAAGTACCTATGGATTTCCAGGCATAGAATAGGTTCTCAATAAACTTTTACTGAATATAGATATATAAGTAGATTATTTTAAGTGATTTTGTAAATAACCTGGCCAACTAAGCATAAAATGATAAATGATAGAGGGGAAGGAGGCATAATCCAGTCTGTCTTGGAAATTCACAGGAGAGAAGAGCTCTGATACAATGTGCTAATACTGAAATGTATAGAGTTATAGTGCAGCTAGCTGTAGTTTCAGAGCTGTGTGAGAGTAAGAAGCAGCTTCCAAATGAAATCAACATGAAGGAGTACCAAAGAATAACTTCCCAGCATTGAGCTGATTAACATTTTTCACTAGAAGTGGCATTTCTCATTTTTTCCCCTCAGAAGAATACTTCTTGGGAACTCTTGGGAGTGAATGATATCAGTAAATCTCTGAAACAAGACTCTTCAGACGAGGAGACTGGTCTGAGGACCACGCTTTGAAGGTAATGTTTTGTCAGAATAGGCATTGATTTCTAGGAGCAACCATATCTGGGTAGGAAAATAGATGTTAGTTTTCTAAAGATTGATGACATTTGGCTACATTCTAGTTGACCTCAAGGACGAGAATGCCTAGTGAGTTAACAGTTAACAGGGCACCTGGATGGTGCAGTAGGTTAAGTACCCGACTTTCAGTTTTGGCTCAGGTTGTGATCTCAGGGCCCTGAAACTAAGCCCTGTGTCAGGCTCCACACTTAGTGCACAGTTTAATTAATGCTCTCTTTTCTTCTCCTTCTTCCCCTCCCCCCTTCTCTCTCTCTTTTTCTCAAATACATAAATAAATCTTAAAAAAGAGATACAGCTTTTCTTATATACCTTCATAGATTTTCTATATTTTAGTATGTTTATGATGAATATGAAAGATTTCCCTAACTTTTCTTTTTTTTAAGATTTTATTTATTTATTTGACACAGAGAGAGAGAGATCAGATCACAAGTAGGCAGAGAGGCAGGCAGAGAGAGAGGAGGAAGCAGACACCCTTCTCAGCAGGGAGCCCGATGTGGGCCTCGATCTCAGGACCCTGAGATCATGACCAGAGCCGAAGGCAGAGGCTTTAACCCTCTGAGTCACCCAGGCGCCCCCTAACTTTTCTTATCCAATAAACTAAGCTCCTACTTGGCTGAATCCATTGTGTTAACAGAAAGTTGTTGTATGTGTGAGATTCAGTGGTTCTCAATAACTATTAGACGGGAAGGAAGAACAATAGTTTATCTGAAATAATTGATCATCTGGATGAGTGACCTAGATTTTTAAGGGGCCAACACAGACAGAAAGAGACAGATAAAATTCTTAGATAGGTGGAGGTGTCGATCATTTTTTAGCTTGCCAGAGAATAAAAAGTAGCACTGATGTTGATTTAGGAAGATTTAAAGTTATTTTTCTGGCCACAGGGTGAATGCAGTAGCTGAAAATGTGGCTTTCTTTCTGTCCTCTGGGTAGATTCATACGTAGCACATGTAGAGGTGGAGTATATAAAAATTTCATAGTCCCCAGTGTGCTCCTTAGAAAATGTGTCCCTCACCTTTGAGAATTTTTTCATCTATATCATTTCAGGTGGTGACCACAAATGTGAGGTGGATTCATTATTGAGGGTGCCATTACCTCTACCACCAGCTTCACCAAAACAATGATACACTCTTCTTTATGCTTGGTGATTCCTCTCTTTCCCGTGTTGCAGTGGACACCTCCTGCAGATAAGAAATGCTTAACTGAGAAATGCTCATGTTGGGATATCATCGATGAGACTTTAATTTGGGCATGGTGACTGTTTCCCTTGCTGCCACTTGACTCAATCCCAGGAGCCTCAGTAGAGGAAATATAATTACACAAGAAACTCAAAATGGTGGAATTGCTCAGTGCTCCTATAAATATATATTTATAATTTCCTTTTGCCATATGGTAAAAATTTTAAATAAGATATATTAAAAAGAAACTGCACAATTTTTTTTCAAAAATTCAAAGCATATTTAAATATCTTATATATAAATTAAGTGCCCTCCTCTCTCCCAATTCTCTCCCGCTGAGTTTTCTTCTCTTAAGAGAGTTGTGTGCATTCTTTAAGTGAATAGATGCACACACACAGACAAACATACACACAAACTATTTTGGGGGGTTCTGGAAGTGGGGCCATATCGTACACTTTCTTCTGCAAATTGCCTTTCATTTTACAGCTTTTAATACCCTTTTCTATTTCAGTAATATACATCTGTGTCATTTGTTGAATGACTGCATGACTGTTTTATAGATGAAATATAATTAAATGTTATAAGAATTTCTCATCCATAGATATTTGTTAGCACAAAATTTCTGTGCAATGAACCTCCCTATCAATAGTTTTGCATTTGTCTATTACATCATAATAAATTAATTAGCAGTTGAAGTACTGGGATTATGCACATTTCAAATTATTACAAGATTTCCTTAAAATGTGGTAACAACTTTATCTCCAAATGGCAATGAATGAGATTGCCAGCTTTCCCACAGCTTCACAGATAATGGATTTTATAAATATTTAAACTTTTTGCAAATGTGATAGCCCAAACTATTGTCTTAAATTGTATTTCTTTTGCTTTTAGTTTGATCATTTTTTCATATGTTTATTAGCCATCTGTATTCTTTAATTTCCTCTTTATGTCCAATTTTTTTGGGGGGATTAATCTAATTTTGAAGAGCTCATCTATTATTGAGGAAAAAAGGTTTGGATTGTCAAGCTTTACAGATATTTTTTATGCACTTTTAAACTTCATTTTTGTTATAAGAATGTGTATGATTGTTATATGTCCAAGTATAACCATGTTTGTTTTAATGGCTTCTGAGTTTCATGTCATTTTGGAAAAAAAATACTTATACTGATTTCATAAAACCGATCACCTATGTTAACTTTTGTTCTTTTGTCTTTCTTTTATTCAAATTCGTAAATCATGAGAAATTTTTTTTTATTTGAAATCTTAAAGTTGCCAAGTTATTTGCCATTACTTGCGATTATTTGCCAATAATTGCCCATTTATCTGTAATGCCATCTTGCACATGTGCTGTATTCTCATCTGTGACTGACACCATTTTTGTTCTGTGGATCTATGTGTCTCTTTTCTGCCTCCTGTCTCATGTGTCTTTTCGTTGGAAGAAATTACAGTTTAGACTGCAATTTCATCAACTTTAATAAATTAATTTAGGGGAGAATCTGGTTTTTAATAATATGTCTTCCTACCCAAGAATAAGGTATGTCTTTCTTTTCATTAAACAATTTTAATTACTGTTAATATTTTCACTTTGTGATGGTTTTTTTTTCAGTTTATTTTCTCCCTTGATATTTTTTATACATCTGAAAGTTTTGTTTTGGGGGGTAAGTGCTCACCTTACTCTTTCTCATGACTTTTCAGATTTTGTCAAAGTACATACCGAAACCTTTGCAAATACTGATCATTTTGATTCTTTCCTTCTAAATAATCTTTATTTAATTATGTTGTTAACATTCACTGACTAGTAATTTCAGAGCACTTAAATATGGAACTATTACCCATCCTTGATTTAATCAGTTTTAATGGAATGTTTCTTGGGTTTCACCAGTACAGTACATTGTTGCTGAGTAATACCCAAAAAGACTCCAAGAAAAACTATAATCAAGAAAAGCTGAGTGTGTTAAACTTACCGCAGCAAGGGAAAACACCATTTTGGCAGTGTTTAGTAGTGTTCTAAAAGTCGGCTTTGGGGTCTGGGCTAATGTGATTTAAGATGGGCTTTTCAAAAAATAGAACTGGTTAAGAATGGACAAAATTTGTGAGGCAGTAGTATAAGGTTGGCAAAAGAGTAACATGAGGTCCTTGATAAATTTTTGTCTGTTAATGAGCTGTATGCTTATGTGAGTAAGATGTTTTCAATGATAGAAGAGCTATTAACTTAGATGAGAAAACAATGTATTTATTTGTTTGCAGTTCTGTCTTGTGTTTAGGACTCTGCTAGGGGTGGTATCAGGTCCTAGTCCCAATAGGTAAGTTATTTTGATTTAGGTGGTCTCAACCATCAATGAAATAGGTGAATTTTAAACTTGAGATGTTTTTGTGTATCATGTTAGGTAAGTCTCCCACTTTATATATATTTCTAAGAAATTTTAATCAGAATCAGGTGGTAGATATAGTAAATGCTTTTTGCATAAACAGTTTTATTATTCTTCAAAATTTTATTATTGTGAAATAGTTCTATTATTGAAATTTTCTTTTATTCCTTGAATGAACAAACCCTATTTGTTACCAAAAAATCACTCTAAATTTACTACTAAATCAAGAATATCTTAATTTGATTCTGACTTTTTGCAAGTATACTATTAAATGAAGTTGATCTGTAATTTTCTTTTCTATATTTGCCATATTTTGATTTCAGATGCTATGCTCTCTTTTCATTAAATGATTTTGAGGATTTTCTTTTTTTTATTTGATGCTGTAGAATGGATTGAAAAGCTTTAACATTAATATGAATAGTTAAGTGAACACATCAGTTAAATAATCTGACCTCTCCTTTGTTTTTGGTGGTTTGAAGTAGAACTGAGGCTATCTAGAAAATTTTCTCACTTTTTTCCATGGTGATTCCTTATTTTTTGTTTTGCATAGTTTATTTAACTTGTTTCCTCCTAGAAAATGTTAATCCAAGTAGATTTTCCAACACAGTAACATGAAATTATGCACAGTGTTCTCTCATCACTCTATTAATTTCTCATTTCAATTAATATTAATTTTCATTCCAGTTTTGGTTATCTCTGCTCTTTTTTTGTTTTAAATGAAGTCTGACTTGTGGATTTTTAGCAGCATTAGCTCTTCCTTTTCCTTTCCCTCAATCAGCTTTTTGGTGTAACTTATCAGTGTGGTTTTTTAAATCTAATTAATTTAAATATTTTTCTGTAGTCTTTTGTGCTTTTAAAATAAATTCTAAACATGTATAATCCACTTATTTTCACTTGTTTTTGGTAATGAATGATTTGTTCTATTGTAACTTTTATAAAACTTCCTCATTATGAACACAGTGTAAACATGCAGAGTATAAAAGAACAGTAAATTTTCAGACACCAGGAAACCAGGTTTCACCATTATCAACAGTTTGCCATATTTACTTCATGTTAATTATAAGGTATTTTCAATAACAGAGAAATTATAAAACTTCTTTTTCCCCAGAATCTTTTTTTAAATTGTATATTTGTTACAAATAATATATGTTACAAAATTCCAAAATTTACAAGAGGATATTCAGTGAAAGATAATTCTGAAGGACAATTCTGTCCTTTATAACTACCTAATTTCCCCTTTTTGGAAGAAACTAGCTTTATACTACTTGTTTCTCCTCTCAGACACACACACACACACACACACACACACACACACACACAGTTTGTAATGATATGTAACTTAATTTTCTGTATTTATGTGCTATATAAATATTTTACTATTTCTAGGGACACCTGGGTAGCTCAGCCAGTTAAGTGTCAGCCTTTGGCTCAGGTCATGATCCCGGGTCTTGGGATTGAGTGCTGCATTGGGCTCCTTGCTCAGCGGGGAGCCTGCTTCTTCTTCTGCCTCTGCCACTCCCCCTGCTTATGCGCTTTCTTTCTCTCACACAAATAAATAAATAAAAACTTTTAAAAAAAGAAATATTTTACTATTTCTAGCAGATCAATTCATATCAGTATTGAGAAACTTTTTTAATATTTATATTCTTATACAGCTGACATTCCCATAGTTAAATGCATAGGTCTTACCTGCATAATTCATTGAGTTTTCCTAAGTGTATACCCATGTAACTACTACCTTATTCAGGAAGTAGAATATTTTTATTACTTGAGAACCTCCCCTACTGCCTCCTTCTAGCCACATCTAATTCTCATAGGAAATAGTGTTCTAATTTCTATAATAAAGGAGTTTTATCTTTTCTTGAGATTAATATAAATGGAATCACACACTCCTTCCACTCATCATAATGATATTAGAATTCATCCATGTTATTCTGTATATTGGTAGATTTTTAAACTTGTTCCTTTTAATTGCAAAGTAACATTCAATTGAATGGGCACATTATAATTCACTTACCTATTCTCCTGTTAATGGACATTTGGGTTGTTTCTAGCCATTTTGAATATGTTAGCAGATCTCTTATGTAATTGCCTAAAAGTGGAATGTGCCTGATTGTAAGATAGAATTTGCTTAACTTTATAAGAAACTTGAAAACGTACTCTAAATATTTGGAAGACTTTTAAACTCTCAGCCCATATTGTATGGTATTTTCAGTTACTATACATTATCACTAACTTGGACATTGACATTCTCTTAAATTTTATCTATTTCAGTGGGTGTGAAGTGGTATGTTATTGTGACTTCAGTTTTCAATGTGGTTATTTAAAAAGATAAAGAATTTTTCATGAGGTTAGCTGCCAGTTATAAATCTTATTTGGTAAAATTTGTTTCTTTTTTCCAAAGTTTAATCTATTTGCTTCTTTCAAGTTTTTATTTAAATTACAGTTTGTTAACATTCAATGAAATATTTGATTCAGGTGTAGAATTTAGTGATTCAACACTTATATACAAGACCTAGTTCTCATCACAGCAAGTGCATTTCTTAATTCCCCATCACCTATTTAACCCATCTTCCCACCCGCCTCCCCTTGCTAACCATCAGTTTGTACTCTGTAGTTGAGTCTGTTTCTTGGTTTTCCTTTCTTCCCTACCTCATGTTTTCTTGTTTGTTTGTTTCATTTTGTTTCTTAAATTCCACATATGACTGATGTCATATGGTATTTGTCTTTCTCTGACTGACTTATTTTCCTTAGTGTGTTATTCATGTGGTTGCAAATGGCAAGATTTCATTATTTTTGATGGCTGAATAATATTCCTCTGTGTGTGTGTGTGTGTGTGTGTGTAATCTTTTTTATCCATTTATCAATGGACATTTGGGCTCTTTCCATAATTTGGCTCTTGTTGATAATTCTGCTATAAACATTGGGGTGCATATATCCCTTTAAATGAGTATTTTTGTACCCTTTGGATATTTTGCAATTGACATACCTGATCATGGGTTAGTATACAAAGCATATAAAAAACTTATAAAACTCAACACCCAATAACAAATGATGTAGTTTAAAAATGAGCAGAAGACGTGAATAGACATTTTTCCAAAGAAGACATACAGATGTCCAACAGACACATGAAAAGATACTCAACACCACTCATCATCAGGGAAATACAAATTAAAATTGCAAAGAAATATCACCTCCCACCAGTCTGAATAACTAAAATTAACAATACAGGAAACAACAGGTGTTGTCAAGGATGTGGAGAAAGGGAAACCCTCTTGCACTGTTGGTGGAATTACAAGCTGGTGCAGCTACTCTGGAAAACAGTATGGAAGTTCCTCAAAAAAATTAAAAATAGAACTATCTTATGATCTGGCAGTTTCATTACTAGGTATGTAATTTATTATTTTTAAGTAATTTTAGACTTATAGCAAATTTTCAAATATAGTAAAGTTCATATGTATTATTTACTCTGCTTTCCTAATGTTAACATCTTATGTAATCATTACTGTAACATTGAAACATAAAACAATTATTGAAATATGGAAATTAACATAATACTATTAAATAGTCTGAGGGCCATATTTTAATTTTGCTAATTGCCTATTATTATCATCTTTTTCTAGTTTAGAATCCAATTCAAGATTCCACATACATTTATTCATTGGATTTCCTTGTCTTAGTACCCACCCAACCCCACCCCCAATCGGGGAGAGTTGCTCAGTCTTTCTTTGCATTTCATAAACTTGATACATTTGAGGAAAACTAGATTGTAATCTTGTATGATAGTCTTCAATTTGGATTTTTTAAATATTTTCTCATGATTAGATTGTGGTTATGTGCTTCTCATAAAAATAAAAGTGTTAATAGTGTGTGGTTTTCAGTGGATCATAGCAGAAGTACATGATATCATTATGTTTTATTTCTGTTGATGTTAAATATACTCATTTGGTTAAAGTGATGTATGCCAGATTTCTTTACTACAAAGTTACTGTTTTTCTCTTTGCAGTTTATAAGTATGTTGAAAGAGATATGCAAATATCTTCTTTTTCATCATATATTTACTCACTAATTTTAGCACCCATTGATGATTCTTGCCTATAGCAATTATTACCCTCTTCCTACCTTCTCATTTTTTCCCTTGTGATGTTGGTTGCTGTTTCTTCATTTTTTATTTTATTTGAGTTCTCTCTCTAATTTTCTTAATAAGCTGAAAGTTTATCAATTGTGTTTGTCTTTTCAAAAAGCAGTTCCTGATTTCATTGAGCTGATCTGTGTTTTTTTAAGTCTCTATTTCATTTATTTCTGCTCTAATTTTTATTATTTCCTTCCTTCTACCAGCTTTGAGTTTTATTAGTTATTTTTCTAGATACTTTAGGTATAAAATTAAGTTGTTTACTTGAGATTTTACTTGTTTCTTTTTTTTAACTTGAATTTCGTTCGTTAACATATAGTGAAATATTGGTTTCTAGGGTAGAATTCAGTGATTCATCCTTTACATACAACTTGTTACTTGAGGTGGGTCTGTACTGCTATAACCTACCTTTTCATTTATAAATTGTGTTTTTGGTGCATACCTTTTAAAAATATATTTTTTATTTTTTAAATTTAATTAACATACATTGTTATATTAGCTTCAGAGGTACAGTGTAATGTTTCGACAATTCTATCCATTTCTCAGAGTCATCAAGATAAGCATACTCTTAATCTCCTTTATATATTTCACCCATTCCCCCCCACCTTCCCTCTGGCAACCATCAGTTTGTTGTCTGTATGTAAAAGTCTGTTTTTGTTTGTTTGTTATTTGTTTTGTTTCTTAAATTCCATATATGAAGTAAGTTGTATGGTATTTGTCTTTCTCTGACTTATTTCACTTAGCATTATACTCCCAGGTCCACAAAGGGCAAAATTTCATTCCCCATGCTTATTGAAACATTATTTATAATAGCTAAGATATGGAAGCAACATAAATGTCTATCAATAGATGAATATATAAAGAAGATGTGTGTGTATATATTTATACATGCATATACTCAGCCATAGATAAGTAGATGTTACTAATTTTGATGGAGATCCAGTATATCAGTCTGATTCTTTCATTTTTAGTGCTTATTATGAACTCACTATTAAGTCTTTGCTCACCCCAAGTTTGCCAATACATTCTAAGTTTTCTTCTAGAAGCTTTATATTAATAGCTTCCCCATATAAGTGTCACATCTATCTCAAAACATTTTCATGTATGGTATGATATCAGGGTCAAAGTTCATTTTTTCCCTCTGTATTCGCAGCTTTTATTTTTATTTATTTTTTCACATACCCTCTTCAATGCCCATTACCAAGTTACCCTATCCAACCACCCATCTCCCCTCCAGCAACCCTCAGTTTGTTTCCTATAGTCGAGAGTTTCTTATGGTTTGTCTCCTTCTCTGATTTTTTCTTATTATATTCTTCCCTCCCTTTGTCTGTTGTCCTCTGTTTTGTTTCTTAAATTCACATATGAAATCATATCATTGTCTTTCTCAGATTGAGTTATTTTGCTTAGCATAATACCCTCTAGTTCCATCCACATCCTTACAAATGTTGATTTTTTTTGATGGATAAGTAATATTCCATTATATATAATATCTATATATTATAATTTTATTTATATAATATATAAGTATTTATAATTTATATAATATACTCATATATATAACATTCCGTTGTATTTTATATATAATGGAATATATATTCCATTATATTATATGGAACATGCATTCCATATATAATGAATATATATTCCATTATCCATCAATGGGTTCATTAAATATATAATATGTATATTCCAATTATATATATTCCAATATGTATAATATATAATCTTCTATATGTGTGTGTGTGTGTGTGTATACCATCTTTATCCATTCATCTGTCAATGGACATCAAGGCTTTTCCATATTTTGGCTATTGGGAACATTGCTGCTATAAGCACTGGGGTGCAGGTACCCTGTTGTATCACTATTTTTATATCTTTTGAGTAAATACCTAGTAGTGTGATTGCTGAGTCATAGGTTAGCTCTATTTTCAGCTTTTTGAGGAATTTCCATACTGTTTTCCAGAGTGGCTATACCAGCTTGCATTACCACCAACAGTGTAAGACGGTTCCTCTTCCTCTGCACCAATATTTGTTGTTTCCTGACTTGTTAATTTTAGCCATTCTGACTGGTGTCAGGTGGTATCTCATTGTTGTTTTGATTTGTATTTCCCTGATGCCAAGTGATGTCGAGCATTTTGAAGGGAATTTTATTTTTTCTGCTCAGTTATCTGATGCCTTGTTTGAAAATAAATTGACTATATATGGATGGATCTTTTGAACTGAATGTTCAAAAGAATGTTTTAAATTCTGTGTCATTGTTTTTTCATTGAAACTTCATAGTACATCTTAATATAAGATGGTGTATGTCCAAACCTTTGTCCGTTCAGCATCATTTTGGGTAGGGAACTGATATTAGAATGTAATACCAGCTTTCTTATGATTACCGTTTCTCTGATATATCTTTTAAGTCTTTTGAAATCTTTTGGTCTATTTACATTAAATATAATTTTTGACACATTTGGATTTATGCTTACTATATGGCTATTTCCCCCCCCCATTTTTCCCTTTTACTTTGCTCCTCTTTCTTTTGGCAAAGAATTAAATAATTGCCAAGTTATTGAATTAATTGAACATATTATAGCTTTCCATATCAAGTTCTTTATTTACATTTTAGCTTTACTTTTAAATGTGTTTTTGTTTAGGAGTTCCCATATGAATTATAATGTGTAGCTATAAATTATGAGTCTTAGAATTAATACTGTACACTTCATTTATTTTTTTAAAATTTTTATTTATTTATTTGACACAGAGAGAGAGATTACAAGTAGGCAGAGAGGTAGGCAGAGAGACAGGGAGAGGAGGAAGCAGGCTCCCTGCTGAGCAGAGAGCCTGATGCGGGACTCTATCCCAGGAAGCTGAGATCATGACCTGAGCCAAAAGCAGAGGCTTTAACCCACTGAGTCACCCAGGAGCCCTGTACACTTCATTTAAAGTGTAAAAACTTTTAGCACAATAGTTAAACTTTGTACTTTTTTGTCCTTTGTGTACATCATATTTTATATCTACATATGATATAAAACCTATATGATAAAATTATCCTTTCTGCAATCAGCATTTTAAGTAAATTGAGAAGATATTTGTATTTATTTATTTTTTTAATTTTATTTTTATTATTTGCCCAAGGGGTACAGGTCTGTGAATCATCAGGNGAATCATCAGGCTTACATCTTTCACAGCATTCACCAAAGCACAAACCCTCCCCAATGTCCATAACCCATCCACCCTATCCCTACCCTCCCACCCCCCAGTAACCCTCAGTTTGTTTTGTGAGATTAGAAGTCTCTTATGGTTTGTCTCCTTCCCCATCCCATCTTGTTTCATTATTTTTCCCTCCCTACCGCCCACAACCCCCCACCCTGACTCTCAAGTTCCTCATATCAGAGAAATCATATGATAATCGTCTTTCTCATATTGACTTATTAGCTCAGCACAATACCCTCCAGTTCCATCCACGTTGTTGCAAATGGCAAGATTTCATTTCTTTTGATAGTTGCATAGTATTCCATTGTATATATATACCACATCTTCTTTATCCATTCATCTGTTGATGGACATCTAGGTTCTTTCCATAGTTTGGCTATTGTGGACATTGCTGCTATAAACATTCGGGTGCACGTGCCCCTGAGGAACACTACCTTTGTGTCTTTAGGATAAATACCCAGTAGTGCGATTGCTGGGTCGTAGGGTAGCTCCATTTTCAACTTTTTGAGGAATCTCCACACTGTTTTCCAGAGGGGCTGCAACAGCTTGCATTCCAACCAACAGTGTAGGAGGGTTCCCCTCTCTCCGCAACCTCGCCAATATCTGTCGTTTCCTGACTTGTTGATTTTAGCTATTCTGACTGGTGTGAGGTGGTATCTCACTGTGGTTTTGATTTGTATTTCTCTGATGCCGAGTGATGTTGAGCACTTTCTCATGTGTCTGTTGGCCATTTGGATGTCTTCTTTGGAGAAATGTCTGTTCATGTCTTCTGCCCATTTCTTGACTGGGTTATTTGTTTTATGGGTGTTGAGTTTGAGAAGCTCTTTATAGATTTTGGATACTAGCCCTTTATCTGATATGTCATTTGCAAATATCTTCTCCCATTCTGTCAGTTGTCTTTTGGTTTTGTTGACTGTTTCCTTTGCTGTGCAAAAGCTTTTAATCTTGATGAAGTCCCAATAGTTCATTTTTGCCCTTGCTTCCCTTGCCTTTGGTGAGGTTCCTAGGAAGAAGTTGCTGCGGTTGAGGTCGAAGAGGTTGCTGCCTGTGTTCTCCTCAAGTATTTTGTTGGATTCCTTTCTCACATTGAGGTCTTTTATCCATTTTGAGTCTATTTTTGTGTGTGGTGTCAGGAAATGATCCAGTTTCATTTTTCTGCATGTGGCTGACCAGTTTTCCCAACACCATTTGTTGAAGAGACTGTCTTTTTCCCACTGGACATTCTTTCCTGCTTTGTCGAAGATTAGTTGACCATAGAGTTGAGGGTCCATTTTTGGGTTCTCTATTCTGTTCCACTGGTCTATGTGTCTGTTTTTGTGCCAGTACCATACTGTCTTGATGATGACGGCTTTGTAATAGAGCTTGTGGAATTGTGATGCCGCCAACTTTGGTTTTTTTTTTTTTTTCAACATTCCTTTGGCTATTCAGGGTCTTTTCTGGTTCCGTATAATAGATTATTTGTTCCATTTCTTTGAAATAAATTGCTGGTATTTTGATGGGGATTGCATTAAATGTGTAGATTGCTCTAGGTAGCATAGACATTTTCACAATATTTATTCTACCCATCCATGAGCATGGAATGTTTTTCCACTTCTTTGTGTCTTCCTCAATTTCTTTCATGAGTACTTTATAGTTTTCTGAATACAGATTCTTTGCCTCTTTGGTTAGGTTTATTCCTAGGTATCTTATGGTTTCGGGTGCAATTGTAAATGGGATTGACTCTTTAATTTCTCTTTCTTCTGTTTTGTTGTTGGTATATAGAAATGCAACTGATTTCTGTGCATTGATTTTATATCCTGACACTTGACTGAATTCCTGTATGAGTGCTAGCAGTTTTGGAGTGGAGTCCTTTGGGTTTTCCACATAAAGTATCATATCATCTGCAAAGAGTGAGAGTTTGACCTCTTCCTTGCCGATTTGGATGCCTTTTATTTCTTTTTGTTGTCTGATTGCTGAGGCTAGGACTTCTAGTACTATGTTGAATAGCAGTGGTGATAGTGGACAGCCTTGCCGTGTTCCTGACTTTAGGGGAAAAGCTCTCAGTTTTTCTCCATTGAGAATGATATTCGCTGTGGGTTTTTTGAAGATGGCTTTGATGATATTGAGGTATGTACCCTCTATGCCTACACTGTGAAGAATTTTGATTAAGAAAGGGCGATGTACTTTGTCGAATGCTTTTTCAGCATCTATTGAGAGGATCGTATGGTTCTTGTTGTTTCTTTTTTTAATGTCTTGTATCACATTGATTGATTTGCGAATGTTAAACCAACCTTGCATCCCAGGAATAAATCCCACTTGGTCGTGGTGAATAATCCTTTTTATGTGCTGCTGGATCCTATTGGCTAGTATTTTGTTGAGGATTTTTGCATCCGTATTCATCAAAGATATTGGTCTGTAATTCTCCTTCTTGATGGGGTCTTTGCCTGGTTTGGGGATCAAGGTAATGCTGGCCTCATAAAAGGAGTTTGGAAGTTTTCCTTCCAATTCTATTTTTTGGAACAGTTTCAGGAGAATAGGTATTAATTCTTCTTTAAATGTTTGGTAGAATTCCCCTGGGAAGCCGTCTGGCCCTGGGCTCTTGTTCGTTGGGAGATTTTTGATGACTGCTTCAATCTCCTTACTGGTGATGGGTCTATTCAGGTCTTCAGTTTCTTCCTGGTTCAGTTTTGGTAGTTTATATTTCTCTAAGAATGCATCCATTTCTTCCAGATTGTCAAATTTGCTGGTGTAGAGTTGCTCATAATATGTTCTTAGAATTGTTTGTATTTCTTTGGTGTTGGTTGTGATCTCTCCTCTTTCATTCATGATTTTATTAATTTGAGTCCTTTCTCTTTTCTTTTGGATAAGTCTGGCCAGGGGTTTATCAATCTTATTAATTCTTTCAAAGAACCAGCTCCTAGTTTCATTGATTTGTTCCACTGTTCTTTTGGTTTCTATTTCATTGATTTCTGCTCTGATCTTTATGATTTCTCTTCTCCTGCTGGGTGTAGCCTTTCTTTGCTGTTCTTTCTCTAGCTTTTGTAGGTGTAGAGTTAGGTTGTGTACTTGAGACCTTTCTTGTTTCTTGAGAAAGGCTTGTATTGCTATATACGTTCCTCTTAGGACTGCTTTTGCTTTGTCCCAAAGATCTTGAACAGTTGTGTTTTCATTTTCATTTGTTTCCATGAATTTTTTCAATTCTTTAATTTCCTGGTTGACCCATTCATTCTTGAGTAGGGTGTTTTTTGGCCTCCATGTATTTGAGTTCTTTCCAACTTTCCTCTTGTGGTTGAGTTCTAGTTTCAGAGCATTATGGTCTGAAAATATGCGGGGAATGTTCCCAATCTTTTGGTACCTGTTGAGACCTGATTTGTGACCCAGAATATGGTCTATTCTGGAGAATGTTCCATGTGCACTAGAGAAGAATGTGTATTCTGTAGTTTTGGGATGGAATGTTCGGAATATATCTGAGATGTCCAACCTGTCCAGGGTGTCATTTAACACCTTTATTTTCTCGTTGATCTTTTGCTTTGATGATCTGTCCATTTCAGTAAGGGGGGTGTTAAAGTCCCCTACTAATATTGTATTCTTGTCAATGTGTTTCTTTGATTTTGTTATTAATTGGTTTATATAATTGGTTGCTCCCATGTTAGGGGCATAGGTATTTATGATTGTTAGGTCTTCTTGTTGGACAGATCCTTTTAGTATGATATAGTGTCCTTCCTCATCTCATGATATTCTTTGGCTTAACATCTAATTTAAATCTGATATAAGGATTGCCACTCCAGCTTTCTTTTGCTGTCCATTGGCATGGTAAATTGTTTTCCATCCCCTCACTTTAAATCTGGAGGTGTCTTTGCGTGTAAGATGAGTTTCTTGTAGACAGCATATCGATGGGTCTTGTTTTTTTATCCATTCTGATACCCTGTGTCTTTTAGTTGGGGCATTTAGTCCATTTACATTCAGAGTAACTATTGAGAGATATACATTTAGAGCCATTGTATTGCCTGTAAGGTGACTGTTACTGTATATTGTGTTTCTTCCTTTCTGGTCTATGTTTCTTTAAGGTCTCTTTGCTTAGAGGACCCCTTTCAATATTTCCTGTAGGGCTGGCTTGGTGTTTGCAAATTCCTTTAGGTTTTGTTTGTCCTGGAAGATTTTTATCTCTCCTTCTATTTTCAATGACAGCCTAGCTGTATATAGAATTCTTGACTGCGGATTTTTCTCATTTAGTGCTCTGAATACATCATGCCAGCTCTTTCTGGCCTGCCAGGTCTCTGTGGATAGGTCTGCTGACAATCTAATATTTCTACCATTGTATGTTATAGACCTCTTGTCCCGAGCTGCTTTCAGGATTTTCTCTTTGTCACTAAGACTTGTAAGTTTTACTATTAGATGACGGGGTGTGGACCTATTTTTATTAATTTTGGGGGGGCTTCTCTGTGCCTCCTGGATTTTGATGCTTGTTCCCTTTGCCAGATTAGGGAAATTCTGTATTAAGATCTGCTCCAATAT
>LNAC01000867.1:449074-506093 GCA_002007465.1 Ailurus styani | reverse complement strand
ATTACTAATGTCCACATTGATTAGGTCCCTAGCCATCATTACTGACTCTTGTTCTTTTTTTGTGTTGATTTTTTCCGCCTTGTCATTTTTTGCAGATAAGAATAGATAGATGAGAGAACCAAATACTAAAGGGTAGCAATGACCCCAGAGAAATATACACTAACCTACTCAGAAGAGACCTGGAACTGTGGAGAAAAGTAAGGGGGAAAAAAAACAAATAATAATAATAATAATAATAATAATAATAATAATAATAATAAATCCAAAAAAACAAAATCATACAAAACCAAACCAAAACAAAAATGAATAAAATGAAATCCTATATCTATATTATCTATTTCTGTTTCTATATCTATGTCTGTCTATGACTCTTTCTACATCTCTATCTATCTATATCTATTAGACTGGTGAATTGAACATACCCTATAAGTATACAAAAAATAAGGTTAAAAACAATGAAGGGATAAAATATGACTATAACAATGAAAATTTTAAAAAGATTAAAAAGTGTTGATAAGATATAAGAGTTAAGAACGTTAAAATAGGAAAAGGGAAAAAATTTAAAAGAAAAAAGTAAGAAAATAATTCAAAGAAAATAATTCAATGAATTTAACTTTAAACGACTGAAGAATCATGGGGAAAAAGCCATGAATTGTCTCAGTTGCCTTCTCCAGCTCCGCAGTTCCACAATTCTCAGCAATCTTGAACTTGACTTTGACTGGATGGTTTTGTTTTTTTCTTCNTTTGCTTCTCTTGGTCTTCTGGGGGAGGGGCCTGTTGCTGTGATTCTCAAGTGTCTCTGCCCGAGGTGGATTCCCACCGCCCTCGCCAGGGGCCATGCTAAGTAATCAGCTCGGGTTTGGTCTTGGGAGCTTTTGTTCCCTGAACTCTTTCCGTACCTCGTTGGAGGATGGGACTGAAAATGGCAGCTCCCAGTCTCTGACCCAGAGGACTTGACAGCTTGGGGCCTCAGTCCTCAGTGCACCTCAGAGAAAAGCTGCCGCTCCCATCTCCTGGTCTCCGGCCGTGCTCCGAGCTCACCGGGCCTGTGACCGAGCGTCTCTGTCTCTGGTGCGGCCCCATTTAGAATCTCTGAACCCAGCGGATTCCTGCAGCCGCTCCCACACCGCTGCTCCCGGAGGAGGAAGAAGGGGGTCTCTCCGGGTCTGCCGCCCGTGGGGTCCCCACTCCCAGAGCCGTGGCCCGGCTGTGCTTCAGATCACAGCCCAAGGTATCACCGAGATGAGAGACACCTCAGCTCAGCTCCATCTCTCCCGCCGGCTTCTCTCTGATACCTGGGAGCTCCGTTGTGCTCAGACACCCCTGGTCTTTTTGTGTCCCCGTGGGTCCTGAGACCACACTGTCCCTTCAGGGGCTTCACCCCCCACTTGGTCTCTGCGGCAACATCCCTCAGTGGAGCCGACTTCTCACAGTTCCGAGTCTGTGCTTCGCTGCTCGCTCCCTTGCTGGGAGCGGCCCCACCCCCCGGGGTCTATCTTCCCGTCACCTCAGATTCACATCTCCGCATGTCCTACCTTCCAGAAAGTGGTCAATTTTCTGTTCCAAGAATTGCTGCTCTTCTTCTCTTGGATCTCAGGTAGAATTTGTAGGTGTTCAGGATAGTTTGATAGCTCTCTGGATGAATTCCTGGGACCTGATGATAATCGGTCTCCTACTCCTCCACCATCTTGCAGCTCCCCCCCTACTTATATGTTTATCATTTCTTCTTTTTCTTCAGCCTGAAAAACTTCTTTTAGTATTCTGAGAGTGGAGGTGTATTAACAAATTTTTTGAAAACATATTTACTTTAATTTTTACTGAATATATAAGTTGACAATTTTTCTCCTTTTTACACCTTAAGTATGGAATTTTATTCTTTTCTGGCCTCCACTGTTTTTGAGAATATAACCATTCCTTGAATCATTATTTATGTTTATTTACTTTATCTGTTTTCATCCATCTACTTTTATGGTTTTCTCTATTTTTGTATTTAAGTGTAGTTTTCTTTATAGTTATCCTGTTTGGTGTTCAAATTTCTTGATGTGCAGACTGACTTCCTTCATGAAATTTGATAAACTTGTGCCCTTTGTTTCTTCTAGGTTAGTATTTTTTTCCTCCTTTCCCGTCCCCCCTTCTCATTATGAACTACAACTATTCCTATGTTGAAATACTGTCTGTTTTTACACAGATTAGTGATGCTGTGTTTATTTTCTTTCTATTTATTTACTTATTTATTTTATTGTTATTAATTTTTTAAGATTTTATTTATTTGAAAGAGAGAAAATGAGAGATAACAGAGGCAAAGGCAGAGTTGAAGCAGACTTACCACTGAGCATAGAACCCAATGTGGTCACAATTCCAGGACCATGAGATCATGACTTGAGGTGAAGGCAGATGCTTAACCAATTGAGCCACCCAGGTGCCCTTTATTATTTATTTAGCGAGGAAGTTGGAGCGGGGCAGAGAAAGAATCTCAAGCAGGCTTCATGCCTAGCACTGAGCCCGATGCAGGGCTAAATCACCCAACTCTGAGATCATGACCTGAGCTTAAATCAAGAGTTAGATTCTTAACTGACTGAGCCACCCAGATGCTCCTGTGTTCTTCTTCTTCTTTTTTTTTTAATCTTTTTTTCGTGAGATTTTCCAATTCAGTATACCTATTGAGATGGCCTCTGGTTCACATACTATTGCTTCTCCTTTTTCCAATCTTACCTTATTTTTTTTTTACTTTTGTATTTGTCTTTTTTAGTTCTAAAATATTCATTTGGCTCACTTTTATAATTTCAGTTTATCTGCTTATATTCCCGCCCATTCATTCATTATGAGCATATTTTCCTTCAACCATTTTGAACATATTTTAATGAGTTCTTTAAAGTCCTTGTCTGTTAATATCACATCTAAGTCATCTTAGAATATGTTTATATTCACATAAATGTAATTGGAGTCTTGGAAGAAAAGGGAGGACAAAAATAATTTAGGATATGTGTTGGTTAATAAAAGATATTTTTTATCTTTTCTTTCAATATTTGAAAGCCATATTACTAGTATTATTAAAAATTAAAATTATAATATTGTATTTTGGTATTGTAACACATGTAAATATAATCTGTATTACAACCAGATTACATAAGATAGAGCAAGGATGAATGTAACTATAGTAGTTCATGGTTTTTATATTTTACATAAAGCTGTACTACATAAAGTCTATGTGGACTCTAATAACTTAAATATGCATACTATGACCAGAACAAAAACTAAAAAGTACAGAGAACTATAGGTGAAAAACCAGCAGCAGGGGGCACCTGGGTGACTCAGTGGGTGAAAACCTCTGTTTTCCGCTCTGGTCATGATCCAGGGTCCTGGAATCTAGCCCCGCATCGGGCTCCCTGCTCAGCAGGGAGCCTGCTTCCTCCTCTCTGCCTACTTGTAATCTCTTTTCTCTGTCAAATAAATACATAAAATCTTAAAAAAATAAAAAAGCCAGCAGCAGGATTAAAGTATAGGATAAAAAATACTTGGTTTAACTGAAGCTAAATCAGGAAAGAATGAAGGTAGAAACTAACTATAGAGAGTTATATAGAAAACAAATAATAAAATGGTGGACTTAAAGCCAACCATAGTGATAATTATTTTAACTATACTCTTACTTCTAATTTCCTTCATTGGTCAAATACTGAGTGAAGTATTTTAAAGTTTGTAGTTTTCCTTAAATTTCATGGACCTCGTGCAATTTTTCCTTTATAAAATTTGATCCTATGTTATTTATCATTAATGGGGTCAATACATTTTATCTTCTTGTGGATTATACTTTTTTCCATTCTCATTTTGTAAATTATACCCATTACATAAACCGCAGTAGCCCTGAGGAGTGCTGGAGGAAAATTTTTTTTCTTTTATTTAAATTGTACTTAGTTACCATACAGAACAATATTGATTTCTGGAATAGAATTCAGTGATTCATCACTTAGATACATCACCCAGTGATCATCACAAAAAGTGCCCTCCTTAATACCCTTCACGCATCTATCCCATCTCCTGCCTACCTCTCTCCATCAATCCTCAGTTTGTTCTCTACATTAAGGGTTTCTTATGGTTTATTTCTCTCTCTCCCTTACCCCCTTCCCATATGTTCATCTGTTTTCTTTCTTAAATTTCACATATGAGTGAGATCATATGGTATTTGTCCTTCTCTGACTTATTTCAATTAGCATAATACACTGTAGCTCCATCTATGTCATTGCAAATGGCAAGATTTCATTCTTTTTGATGGCTAATATTCTGTGTGTGTGTGTGTGTGTAACATCATCTTTCTTTTTATTATGTTAGCCACCATACATTATGTCATTAGTTTTTGATATAGTATTCCATGATTCATTGTTTGCATGTAACACCCAGGGCTCCATGCAATACTTGCCATCTTCTTTATACAATTTCAGTGGACATTTGTGCTCTCTCCATAGTTTAGCTGTTGTTGGTAATGCTGGTATAAACATTGAGGTGCTTTAGCCCTTTGAATCTATTTTTTTCATCCTTTGGGTAAATACCTCGTAGTATAATTGCTGGCTACTTCTATTTTAACTTTTTGAGGAACCTCCATACTGTTCTCCAAAGTGGCTTCACCACTTTGCATTCCCACCAACAGCAGAAGAGTGTTCCTCTTTCTCCTCATCATCACCAACACCTGTTGTTTCTTGTGTTGTTAATCTTAGCCATTCTGACAGGTATTAGGTGGTAACTCATTGTGATTTTGATTTGTATTTCCCTGTTGATGAATGATGTTGAACATCTTTTCATGTATCTGTTAGACATTTGGTTGGGGAAAAATTTTAAAACATGAGAATTTTATACCACCTTTGTGGCATCGTACTGCCATTTAATATCTTTAATCAAATTTCATCAACGTTTACCAGCCATGTTACATGCTGTGATTAGCTTTCTATAAACAACTTTGCTTTCTGTGCACAAGTCAGTGTCAATGAAAAAAAATACATATACTAGGTAAATATCTTTATTAACCTTGTTTCAAACTTTATCCCCAGGCTTCTTCAGCTTAATTAACTGCAAAGAATTAATTATGTATAAGCAAAAACTGAAAAGAGTTGCAGTGACCAAGGGGTTTGGGCTTAATATATTAGAGGTCTAGATTTTATCAGATCCATGAACAAAATTTTTAAAAACCACTTACATAAAATAGCAGTTCCCAGTTACTTTTTCAAGTTTTATCTTCTTCAGCAGTTGGCTCAGTTCAGTTTGCTTCATTCTTGGAATTTTCATCAAAATTTCCTAGGAGATCTGGAACTTCATCATCATCCTCCTCCTCTCTGGTAGCAAGTGGTTCTTGTCCATCCACAGATTGTTTTGGGGCAGAGCTTCAGCCATTCTTCTTAAACTAGTCAGACTATCTGCACCAAGTTGGTTTAAGATACTGGGTAGTATTTCTGTCAGCTGCTTTGTCTCAGTATGGCCTGTAATGGTGAAAGCGTTCACCTTCAGGGATGCCTGAGCTTTAGGACTGTTAAAGTGGATCACTGTTCCTTTGTTTGTGAACATATTCACTTCAATACCAGATATTGTTTGCCCCAAACTTCATTAAGGAGAACTGAAGTTTTTTATCATCTGCTGTAGCTGTTCTATGAATCACTTTGTTTTTTGGGGGAGCAGTTCTTCTCCCACCAAAGTGCATGTGTGCTTGCAGTTTAGGGAGTTTCTCCTGGTCCATAATAGTTTATTTCATCTTGTTAGAGTGGAAATGGGACCATGTGGGGGACTAGGGCTGGTATGCAGGGGTTCTTGGGAAGACGAGCTGAGATTAGGTACACGCCCATGGGGGTGCACGCAGGCATCTGTGGATGTATTTTTTTTTAAGTGTGGAGCTTAATGTTGGGCTTGAACTCATGACACTGAGCTCAAGACCTGAGCTGAGATCAAGAATCAGCTGTGTAACTGACTGAACTAACAGGTGCTCCGTGTGGATTAAACTTGATCAAGAGTAACTGTCTTATTTTTCTGTTAAAATCTCTTGTTAGCCTCAGACTTCTTTTTTTTAATAAAATGTTTTTGTGTTGTTTTTAAAAATTTAATATAACTTTTAATAGTAGATAATATAACCTATTTTTCTTACATATCAGGCGGTATTGGTTTTATTTGCCTTTGCCATTTGTAATTGTTCTTTTTTAAGTGATTTATGATATTTCATTTTACTTTGTTTTTATATAACTTGTGTTTCCATCATTCTTTTCATTTAGGAAATATATTGCTTATGTGTTTTCATTAGTTTATGTTACTTACATATCTTTAAATTATATGGTGAAACAAAATTTTTGTTCGACCAACTAAGGAGAGGCTTCCTTGTTTGAAAGAAGAAAATAACACATGCCTACAAATTCCTTATTCATATAATAAAATAATGAGTGTGATAAATGTTTTTATTGCACACTTATAATGTAGATTCTGTGCTGAAATGTTTATAAATCTTGTATTTTAAAAAAATTTCCAATTGCCCCAGAAGAGATATATTAGAACATTATACATTTGACATTATATGTGTATATGTACTTATATATGTATATATACATAATATATGCCTAAATAATGAGAACACTCATGCTACCTTTGTCAGATTGCCCTTTTGAATAGTAAATTACTTTATATAAATAAAGAAGCTTGGAAAATTTGGGACATAATGCTGCCATGCACAGATGCTGGGGACAACAGCAATAATAATCATTGTAGTAACTGATTGAGGCAATATTTGAATCTAGATATATCTTAACTGTGGAATTGTTGGCTTCATCATTATACCTTGATGCTCTCCACACTGTAGCTTAACTTTGTTGGAATAACTGGAAATTTTAATCACATAGTCACACAATACATTTGTACAAATTCATTCAGTTACAGTATCTGTACAACTACATTAATCACACAAAGTCAAATTTTAAAAATTATTTCATTATTTTATTCTGCTTTGCAGCACTAGATATCATATTATCAACAATAATTATAATATCAAAGAGAGCTTGATTGTCACGCCTTGTTCCATGGTACCACCTTCATATCACTATTTTCTCTCTCTCTCTCTCTCTTATTGGTATTATGTTAAAAATTGTTCATGAAGCACTCTGGAAGTGACATCAGTCCTAAGCCTTGATATTATTAGCTCTTCTTTGGTTTTTCTCACAATTCTCTTAACAATCATATCTCTCAGTTATAAATGAAAGATATACAACACAACATCTTAAAGGAAGGCGAAGGAATTTATAAGCTATAAGCATGATGGGTCTAACTTCAGTCTCAGAGGAATACAGGAATTTGATCTATAAAAGAATCTGGCCTTGTGCTCTCTTTCCATCTCTTATTTATATGTTTCTTGGCTTTGCTTAATTCTAGGTATTTTTTTCTTCATGTGATTAGCAAAAAGTAATTTGAAGATGTAATTGTTGTTATCTGCTTTGTAAGTAGAAAAAATATAAACTTTTTTCTCCCCTTGAATATATAGAAGTCCAAGAGTGGAGCAGTGGCATAATTTGATTCATTAAGATATTTACTCACTCTGGGTAGTTTGGTCATTACCCCAGTGGGGCTATGGCAACCCATGATTATCAACTGTCTACCAGTATTTCATAGTCTGGAAGAGAATGTCCTCTAAGAGAAAGGGAAAGGGAGTGCATTGTAAACATGATCAGGCAACTGTAATGTATGCATATCCCCACCCACCACTAGTGGGCCATGTGTTCTAATGCAAGTCTCTCTGACCATATACATCACGTTAATAATTACTACCAGTTTATATGATCAAACAAACCCACATACCACCAAATATGCATTATAGCCTGATAGACAATAGCAATGAATTTCAACTGAAATGAATTAATTGGCCAATTAATCTAACTGTTCGTGTTTTGTGGGAAAACAGTTTTCTAGTGGGCTTAGAAGCTGTATAATGACAGTGGTGGGGAGTTCCTTCTTTGTGGACTATCATGACTTAGAAATTCCTTTTATCAGTGCTTCAGGGAATTGCTCTTCTTTGGTGGTTAGGGTTTAAGTTTCTAACTTGCATATTCAATTCCCTTGAAGCACCAGACTGACAGGCAATTTGATTGAGGGAACTCCTTGGGATATGAAAACATTATCAGGCACCATTACTAATCATGGCGCTTAAATCAGGACTCCATCTTTAGAGAGAAAGTGGTTCTTTCTGCCTCGGCCTCAGGCTTCTAAAGAGTAATAGAGGATAGTAATTAAGCATCACTTTCTTTCTGAGGCAATAACTTACTAAATGGGTTGTTTTAAAGTCTAGTGATGTATGCTGTCCATGAAGGAAGGGAGTGTGTATCCGGAGATATTGAAAAATATTTCTTATCTCACTCTTTTTGGGAAGAATATGGCTATGGAAAATTTTCTACTTCCATGACCATTTGACTCTGAGACTTAACATTTTGTAGGAAAAAAGGCTTCCCCACAAAGTTGTACATTATTCTCTGAATCTGGAAGGGCAGTTGGAATGGCACTTATTTATTCATGGCGACATCACCATGAATAATTACCATACCCTTAATATCATTATGTGTTTTGATAAAGATTCTAAGACTCCAGTCCATGAGTATCCAAAAAGCTATGTTAATGCATTGCTTGGTATCATTTAAAAATAATTGCCAGTTTTCCATTGGAAATCCCATTCAGTTGGACATGAGATCGTAGAATACAGTAGAACTTCCTCAAATGGACTGTCGAGGTGAAGAAGGTAATATATGTGCAGCACACAAATTATTGTTCTTTTGTCCTTCTCTTCTTTTCCAATAAATTATGTATGAGCCCCACCTACATGCCCATCCATTACCTCAGTGATTCTTTTCAGGCAGTTGTAGAATTGGGTGTGTAAAATTAAATTACCATTTCATCTCTTAACACTTAAAATAAAAGGAACAAATTTGATAAGGAAACCACATATCTGATATAGAAATAGGCCATTAGCCTCTACTACAAAAGGAAGGGTTTCATATAGATAAATGAAAACAGTACCAGTTAAAGGAATACACTGAGGCATCATCAACCTCTCTAATTATAGCCAAAGTATAGGTTCTAAAGTTTTAGTGGCAGGCATATAAATGCTATATTAGCAACTCTCACCTTGAAGAAGAGATTCCTGGTGTCCTGGGTAGACCACAAGGAAAATGGTATTAATTGCATGTTATATTTATACAATTAAAATTGGAATTGCTGGGTATTTTCTATCTCTGTTTCCTCCCCCTGAAAATCCTGTTCAAGACACTCATAGCCTTTATGAAATCATAGTGAACTCTCTTTAGCATGTTCCATACTCTTTTGGGAAGGACTAGGTTTCCTCTACTCTGGTTTGGAGAAAGTTACATTCATGATTAACAAAATTAAAGGTATAAATTAAGAAAAAAAATAGAAAAAAAAGTCCTCAAACACTTCAGGAAAAAGTCAAATCATTATTCTTGGGTCTGTTTGTAATTTCACCCAGTTTTTTTTTATTTCAATTACTGTCAATGTTTTTAATCCTTGATAATCTATAAGCTTATTTATTTATTTATATAGATCATTTATGTTTTTTTATTATGTTATGTTAGTCACCATACAGTACGTTATTAGTTTTTGATGTAGTGTTCCATGATTCATTGTATATAGCATCCAGTGCTCCATGCAATATGTCCCCTCCTTAATAACCATCACCAGGCTAACCCATCCTCCCATCCCCTCCCCTCTGAAATCCTCAGTTTGTTTCCTGTAATAAGGTGGGGAGTCAGAGGGGGAGATGAACCATGAAAGACTATGGACTCTGGGAAATATAAGCTTCTTTAGATTCTTTTTTCATATTCTGTTATAAGCACTTCCCACATTATGTATTTAATAAATGCAACTTTAATACTTTGGGTGATTTATTATTGAATAATTGAAGGAATGGGAAATTATAATACATAATTATATATAGAGTATATTATATATCCAGTCTTATATATGTATATTACACATACACACATAAAAATTATGTATAAATTCATGAATGTGCAACTGCATACAGACACACACACACATATATGTACACTCCATTCTTTAATTAGTGTGACTTTTAGTGAGTATGCACAAACATGTAAAGTTCAAAAGATAGAATAAAGCTTATTTGAGGTATGTATCAGAGATACAAGTGGTAAGATATAAAGAGCAAAGGGTCATTAACAACTTCGTATTAGCTATCAGCACTATTCTGAGCTCCATGAAAAAAGCCAGAGGAAGGGTTTTACTCTTCTTGTGTACCATACCTGGCATAGAGAAGATGCTACTACAGCAATGCTTGTCTATTGAATTAATTACCAAAAAAATATGCATGATTAAAAAAATGGGCAAAATTTTTTTTGCCTATCTTATGTCTGAAGTTTTTTTGTAGCTATTACCTCCATGAAAGAGTTGTATTAGGAGAGATCTTATAGCTAAAACTATGATGAGACTTAATTTTTGAAGTCATATGGATTTTTTAACCTATTATAGGTGAAGAAATTTAAAAACATAATGCTGAATTGCTTAAACTGACAATTATTTCATTTTTACTACTTGTTTGATTATTATTAATTTGATTATTTGTTGTTTTTATATTCTGTATTGAATGAGTGAATAGATGCAGAGGTAAATGTGATAATACTAACTATCCTATTACTACCATTTATTGAGCTCTTGCCATATAGAACACACATACTTTACCCCATCTATGTGATCTTTCTAATACACACTTAATTGAGGAGAAACTCCAATATTGAGAGATCAAGAAAAGTGATCTTGAATATACTTTGACCCTGTGGCAAATGTTACCACAAACATTTGAGAAGACTCCCCCATTCCTTGGAATAAAAATACTAGCTTACTCCTTCATATACTCTACCTAGTTTTCCTTTTAATTTCGACTTCTGGGTAGGATATGTTAGGCCCTGAATGGTTATGATCTGCTTCATATGTAATCTCCAGAAACTCAGATAACAACCTCCAGCATTAAAAAAAGAAACAATAAACAAACAAATAAATAAGTAAAACCTATGAATAGGAAAAAAAGAAGACAAACTATGAGCACTGGGTATTGTATGCAGCTGATGAATCACTAAATTCTACCTCTGAAAATAATAATACAATATATGTTAAATTGAATTTAAATAAAATTTTTAAAAAACTAAAACTATAGTACAGTTTATTTTATTTTATTTTTTTATTATTTATTTTTTTAAAGATTATTTATTTATTTATTTGACAGAGAGAGAGAGATTACAAATAGGCAGAGAGGCAGGCAGAGAAACAGGGAGAGGAGGAAGCAGGCTCCCTGCTGAGCAGAGAGCCCGATGCGGGCCTCGATCCCACGACACTGAGATCATGACCCGAGCTGAAAGCAGAGGCTTTAACCCACTGAGCCACCCAGGCGCCCTAGTACAGTTTTTTTTAACATTACTGAAGAGCCATGAACAAACTGAAGAAAGTAAGGGAATATGCCACTTAATAAAATCATATAGGAAGAAGAGTATTGGGGTGAAAATGACTTAAGAATTATTGTCATAATCATCATAATAATAATAGACACACTTTGTAGTATCAAGTCTATTACAGCACCTGTGGTTGCTGATTTGTATAATTCTACCATATATCCTTTAGCATGAACCTAAATATCTCCTCCACTACAAATATGAGAAAAACAAGATAATTACTAAGTAGCATAGCTATTATAACTTTGACTACTGGATTCAATACCTGTGTTCTCAGATACCACTAAGTGTACCAACATGGAATGTTTTAAATCAATTCGCCCTAAAAATATTTTTGGAGCATATAGTATGAGACAGGTATTGTTCTAAGCAGCAGGGAAATAGGTATAAGCAAGGGGGTAAAGCTCTCTGCAATCATGAAAATAGAATGTATTATAGATACAAATGCATACTCATTAAGGAAATGGGTATTGGAATACATTGACTGGATTCAAAGCCCCATTCACCATATCTTCCTTGTCGCCTCTGTGTTGAGAGGTGAGATATGGCAACTATTACCAAATTAAATGAGATCTCTTGGTGGAAGATTTATTTTAGCACAGCATCTATTGCACTATGTACTCAATAAATATTACTTGTGAATCTTTGAGGAAACATACATTTGACAATCATTGATTATGTTATGAATGTCAAATTCTGGCTCCTGAAAAAAAATATCACCAAAACTACCATGCTATCTTTTGATAGTAAGAGAGAGTTCATCTTGGCAGAGTCTCAGCAGTATATCAAACATGGGAAGACATTTTGAGGCTTCACTGAAGGTGAGTCTGTTAGTGCGGGGGCTTGAAGATAAAAAGAAAACAATGCGTAATTCTCCTTGAGTGGTAGGGCTTTGGATCTAATATCAAGACCTGGTTTTTCTTTCCCTAAAATGAAGTTATGTAAGCATCTCTTCTTAAAAGAGAAATTAATTGTTCAAATTAGAACCCAGGTGATATCAGAGACTATGTGAAAGCAGACTTTAATTTACCAAAGTAACAAGTTCCAGTCCAGAGTACAGGACATAGCCCAGGAGACTTTTGTTTCACTAATCCAGTAAAAGTCTTTCAGAGATAGTGACCTGTTTAAAAGCAAAATATTCCTGGGGCATCTAAATGTCTGAATTAATTTTGGCTCCAGCCATGATCTCAGGGTTGTGAGATGGAGCCCCCTGCAAAGCTCCATGTTCATTGCAGAGTCTGCTTGAGATCCTTTCTCTCCCCCTGCCCCTCCCTCCACTCAGTCTAAATAAAGTAAATAAATGAGTAAATAAAATCTTAAAAGAATTATTCCTATGAGATTGTCAAATAATAATGTTTTTAGTACTACTCATCAAGAATAGTTTAGTGCCAGACAGTAAATTTTGTGTTTTCAATGTCATTTATAAATCAAAAACAAAAGAAAAGCATTGGATCTTACTTATAAGATCTGAGAAATAGAGATACTTCTGAATAAATACTGTCTTCTTTTAAGTTCTTATGTAAGTTCTAGTCCTCTGAAAGTCTACCTAGAAAAGCTAACTTCCACAAAAAAATCCTCCAGTATTGTTTTGGTAGACACAGGAAACTCATTTTCCAGGTATAGCAAGATAGGAATTTTTAGATTTCTGGTTGTCAAGCATGTTGCTGTGTTTGCCTGGCCATTTTGAATCAGTTACTGATTCATTTTAAGAAATTAGAACCAATGGAAATTGGTTGCCTCACAAAGAAAAATGTGTACAAACCCAACAGCCAACTTGATTGTATGCATTAATCACTTCACACATAAATCCTAACCAGGTACCAGACTTCTACTAAAGAGTAACTAAAATGTGAAATAAAGAAAACAATACAAATAATAAATATTTTATAAGTAACATAGTTAAATGCGACTTTAAGCCAGATAGATAACAATAAAAGAATGCAGATTAAAATATGACAATTTATAATATTGTTTGGTAGACGTTGAGTAGAAGCTGTCTACATTTCATACAGTCATCTACTTGGTTGCAAGGTCTTAGGTAGAAGCCATTTTCTTCCAAAGACCATCGGCTTCAAATTGGTTCCTAAGATTTCTCAGCTTGAGTTCTCCAAAAATTATTTAAGATGGTTTATCCCTCTTTGAATGAATATCTCTTTGAATAATATAATTCTAAGTTCCAACCTTATGGAATTTTACTTATGCATTAGTCTTAACTGCAGCTGATTGGATCCTTTAGAAGTTTGAAGGCTGTCCTCCTCACTTAAATTTTAGACCAGATCTTTAAAATTTAGTAGTTGTTTAGAAGAATATTAAGGAAAGGCTATTAGTACCTCGAGGTTTTATAGGAAGCCTTAATCTAAAACCAAGCCAGCAGTTTTCACTAGTTTAACTGTTCCCACTGGGTCAAGACAGATATTTTATTAAGCTGATCTCTGAGAATTCTAATGAAGTTGTCATAACACCAAGGTATTTGTCCACATTACTTATACACAAATTGGTAGAAAGTTTTATTTTAATTACAACTGGATGAATTGCCTAAGTTGCCTGCAATATCTGGCCATGATTGTTTATAGTAATGTAGAGTCTAAAATTAGAGGTGATATTCCTAGAGTCATAAGTTCTTCTGTTGTTAACTCAAAAGGAAAAATTCAATGAACTCCAAAAGAAGTTATGGTCATTGTCATTAAAGAAAATCTCAGGCTTATGGGAGTTTGAGAGTCTCTGAAAATGTTGCTAATATGAGCCTAAGATTTCTGTTTATTCTATCTTTTCTGAAGATTGGAGTGTTATGGACGATAGTGCTACCATGTGACTAGCAGATCTTTACAGAACTCTCTAGTTATAGTTTTAGTAAAATGGTTGTGTCCAGTATTATAAGGATAATTTGGGAACACAAAATCATGTCATATATTGCAACTAAAAAATCTGGAAATCTCCAACAAGGCTTATGCCTCAAAGAAGGAGACAATTATAATACATAATCAAAATGCATTGCAGAAGGTATTTATGAGATCTGGAATTGTTCAAAGACTATTCAGCTCTTGCCCATGTCTCACTCCTATGGTTTTATAAATAATGGCAAATGAGATGTACACCACATGCACTTTCAGTAATTCTAGTAAAGCTCCTTGACCAATATTGACTGAGTACAGTAGCCAATTTGTCCTTGCTATGGGGAATAAGTTTAAGTTAAATTTTTCCAATTTTCCATTTGAGGTCCTCTGGCTCTACTAAGTGTCCATCCTATGAGTGTCAGAAATTATTTTCATGTAATTTACCTCTGGTAACTCCTTGCTGACTCTGGAGCCAATGTCTGGCATTTTATAATAACCTATTTGAACCTCTCAAAATATTCAGTTATGAGGGACAGGATTTTAGTGCTTTCTGGGGCATCTCCTTTAGCTTCCATAGTACCCCCTTTTGTATGAGTGTTCACTTTTTTATTTTTTTTTTGAGTGTTCACTTTTTTAAAAAAATTATTTTTATTCATTTATTTATTTGACAGAGAGAGAGAGAGAGAGCATGCACACAAGTAGACAGAGCAATAGGCAGAGGGGGAAAGGGAGTAGCAGGCTCCCTGCTGAGCAGAGAATTTACATAATGTGGGGCTTGATCACAGGACTCTGGGATCGACACTTAATCAATTGAGCTACCCAGGCAACCCGAGTGTTTACTTTTTATAATAGCTTCTTTTTTAGGAAATTTCAGATCATTCAAAGTTTATTTTACTATTCTCAGTTGAGTCTTCTGATGAGTTCAAAACATTGTTCACTTACAAAGCATTCCAAAACCATGGACTACACTCAAAGTATACTTAACATCAGTGTCTCTAATAATATTTCTATCTTTAACTGAACAAATCTGTGGAGTGCAGTGACTTATAACATCTGGGAAGATTTTGCTATGCATCATAGTACAAATATTCTGTTAATTTTCTTGAGTAGACAAAGGGACACTAACAAAAAAAGTAGAACAAGGAGTTACTGAAAACAAAATGGTATATGGGTGTAGTGTAGGGAAACAAGAAATGTCTATTCTATGTATGGCTCTGAGGTCCTGAACAATGTATCTGCCAAATGGGTTTTAAAATTGGAGGGTAGAAGAATGATAATAACTGGTACGCATTTTTGGCTTTTGTTTTTATTCCTTTTCAATTCCTGGTTTTAGAAAATGTGAAAGTTTGGGTAGCAGTTTAGATGGGTAAATCTAAACCTTACTGTGTTTATCCCAGATAAACCTACCTATATTAGTAGGAATTCCTGTGCACAAAAATGTTAAGTAGTTCCTTGAGATCTTCAATTTGGGATTAATTTAGATACAAAAGTAGTAGTAAATCACTGCCAATTATCTATGGTTGTTTGATGAGGAGGGGAGTCCTTAAAGACTTGAGGTCTAGACCATCCAGAGTGTTTAGTTTGCAATTACATTTGTACAGAAAACACCTACATATCAAGTAAGCATATATGATATTACAGTAAAAGATATTAATGTAATTTAAAGTCTGAGGGTATTTCGTGATAGTCTGGGACATGGGGAACATCTGAGGATTATTGGGAAAACCTGCCAACTCTATTCTTTGTTATTTCTGAGGAAGAGTGTAATAGTAGTAGGGTTTAAAGATTAATATTGTAACATCCATATCAATTTGCAAAATTATAAATTTATCCTTTAATATTTAAAGAAGTTTTTCTTTTGACTTTAAGAATAAAATGGATAATTAGGTGCTTGGTATGCTGTTGAAACACCTAGATTTTTTATTTCATTTATTCTTTTAAATTCTCAGCTAATGCAGGACAAATTATTTTCCCAGTGTACTTAATGCTTACAAGGGTCTGGGATGGAAGGATGTAATTTGGTCTCTGTCTGATTTTGTTTTTATTATAAAGTTATTTTAATATGTTTAGTGAGGTGTCAGAGATCTGACAGCGTCACAATTTTCCATTCTAGCTTTTTATTGCATATTGAATCTTCTATTTCTGGCTTACAGTTATTTACGTACCCTTCCATGACTTTGGGCACTTATCATATAAAGTATGTTCAATATTTTTAATTATTCGTTCCTTGTACTAGAATGTAAGCATGCTGAGCATAGAGATTTTTGAACATGTCTTTTATTACATGAATCCCAAGTTTCTGACTCTGACTGCAAAAGAAATAAAAATTAACTTTGAAAATCAGGAGCTAAATTAAATTCAAATTATTGATCTGGTAAGGAAGAAACTGCAAAAGGAATTTCAACTTTTTGTTTCTTGGAGAAAGAAGCAATCTTATATAGAATTTTGAGAATGGGTGGAATTCAGGTTAAATTTATAATCAGTATTTTGGTTAAGTAAAATAAAGAGGGAGCTGATTGAATGGACTTTATTTGATGAAAGCCAAATAGAGATCATTGAAAGAATTACATAGCAGGTCAGTTAAAGTAGTATTTGCTGATTGTGGGGATTTATCTAAAAATCAGTTGTGATCTTTTTGCAGCTTCCTGAGTACTGGGAAATCCTGTTGTTTGGGTGAGAGTAGAATTTACAGATACTTTGTAAATGTGGTTAGTGTCCTTCAGTCAAGGGTAGAATTTTTTTTAAAGATTTTATTTATTTATTTAACAGAGAGAGAGAGATTACAAGTAGGCACAGAGGCAGGCAGAGAGAGAGGAGGAAGCAGGCTCCCCGCTGAGCAGGGAGCCCGATGCGGGCCTCGATCCCAGGACCCTGAGATCATGACCTGAGCCAAAGGCAGAGGCTTTAACCCACTGAGCCACCCAGGCATCCAAGGGTAGAATTTTTATCTTATCATCAAAACCTGGCAATGTATAGGGAACATAGAACAATGTTCTTAGTCATCTAGATGCTTTATTTGCCTTTGCAGATTATTGGAAAATCTCTTAACTTAAAAATTTTAAAATATAAAGTACATTTAAAGAGTAATTTTGCCATTTAAAAATTATTAATAAAATGGAAAATTCCTTAAAAACACAACTAGTAAAAAAAGTCACAAAATGAAATGGAAGAGAATAAACTGATGGTTACCAGTGGGGAGGTGGATCAGGGAGGGTGATGGAGATTAAGGAGTGTGCTTGTTCTGATGGGCACTGGGTGCTGCATGTAAGTGTTGAATCACTAAATTGTACACCTGAAATAATATTATACTATATGTTAACTCACTTGAATTTAAATAAAAACTCTAAAAATGGAAAATATAAATTGTTCTAAATCTGTTAAAAACATGGAACACACAATGAACATCTTTCCAAATGAGTATTCCAGACATAAATATTCTCACTAGTGGATTTTTATGAGTATTTAAGAAAAACTGTATTATTCATTATCACTTTCTCAGACTACCTTAATTCTAATAATGAAGCCATACAACAACACTGTTAAAAATAAATTTAGAGAAATGGCTACTATGAACAGAGGAGCAAGCATCCTAAATGCAATAACAGTAAGTCATAATTAAATGAAATATTTTTAAAAATACATCAGAACTATTTTGGGTTTACTTTAATAATGCAAGTGTTTGCTAACTGAACAAAATAATACAAAATAATAAATAAATAAATAAATAAATAAATAAATAAATAAATAAATAAATAAATAAATGTTCAAGACTTCTGGTTTCAACTCTGACATGTAAAGAGCTGGAAATCAACATTTCTGTCCTTGGAATAAGTTAAAGGTGGACAAACTGAAAAAGCAATCAGAAATCAGAGGCTGCAGGGAATACTGCCACCCAAAAATCTGGAGAGACAGTCACCCATTAAGATATGCGTGAGATTTGTTTTTTCAAATTGGTAGGAACACTTAAATGACAATTTAGATACACAGCTGGACTGATGTGTACTAGAATCCACAGGGATACATGTGGACTGGAAGGGAGAATCTCCTGGGAACTTCCACACTTCTGTGGGCTTTACCAAAAAGAACCTCACAAATTTCTCATGGTAAATATTTGAGAAAGACCCCCTCATGATTCTGGAATGAGAAGAGTAATCATTGTGAGATACACCCCAAGAATTTTCCACAACAAAGACCGAATATCCAGGGGAAGGACTTGGGCAAAGTTTTATCCCAGTTGGGGGGGTATTCCTCTCACTCCAGCTTACTGTAGCCATCCTATTTTACCAATCAGAAAATGCACACACACACACATACACAGATCAATAGAGGTTAGTGCTTTGAGAAAATAGATGGGGAACATTAGAGTCAGGGAAAAGGAGAGAGGGGACAAGGAGAGAAACAGCTATGATCCTGGAGAAATACTAGTGAAGTTCACAACCACAGATACAGACTTAATCAAAAAGTCTCCCAACAGGTCCCCCACATCTTACCATGCCCCAAACAATTTTTGGTATAGTAACAGTGGATTGCAGTTGAAAGAGCTGCAAAATAACAATTCTCTCAGGAAAGAAGTTAAACCCAGAAGAAAAAGAAGAGCCAAAAAAACACTAAAGGAATTTGACACTTTTGTTCCCTTTACCAACAGCAAACATTAAACAGAATACAACTCCTAGTCAGATTACAATAAATATCACACTAAAGGCCATTTATCTCAATCTTTAATATCAGATACAATTCAACAAAAAAATATTACAGTGCAAGCTGTATTTTGAGGGATTAAAACAGTCTGAAGGGACAAAGCCATTAGCAGAAACAGACTCAGGACACAGATGTCAAATTATCAAATAGGGAATCTAAAATAACTGTGATTGATATGTTAATGGCTCTATGGAGAAAGAAGACAGCATAGAAAAACAGTTTGGTGGGCGCCTGGGTGGCTCAGTGGGTTAATGCCTCTGCTTTCGGCTCAGGTCATGATCTCAGGGTCCTGGGATCGAGGCCCGCATCGGGCTCCCTGCTCGGCGGGGAGCCTGCTTCCCCCTCTCTCTCTCTCTGCCTGCCTCTCTGCCTCCTTGTGATCTCTCTCCCTCTGTGAAATAAATAAATAAAATCTTTAAAAAAAAAAAAAGAAAAACAGTTTGGTTATATAAACAAAGAGATTAAAACTGTCAGAACCAAAAGTAAATACTAGAAATCAAAAACACTATAACCTAATAAAGAATGCCTTTTACAGGCTTATCACTAGAATCAACACAGTAGAGGAAAAAATCAGTGAGCTTGAAGATGAATATAAATTTCACAAAATGAAATGCAAAGAGAAAAAATATAATGGAAAACTAGAACAGAACATCCAAGAGCTGTTGAACAAAAGTGTAACAGACATAACTAGAATACTAAAATAAGATTAGAAAGTGTAGAGCAGAAAAAATTTTGACATAATAATGGTGAAGAATGGTCGAAATGAATGTAGTCCTAAACTACAGATGCAGAGAGCTCTGAAAACCTAAAGCAGAGAAAAAAAAGAAGAAAAAAAGAAAAACGATAACAACAATAAAGCCTAGATATATATATATTCGACTGTAGGAAGTCACAGCCAAAGAGAAATCTTGAATACAGCTAGCAAAATCCACAATACATTATCTATAGAGAATTACAGTAAATTATAGTGGACTTACCATCAGAAATCATGAAAGTAAGAAGAAAAAAATGTGAAAAATTAAAGTGCTGCAGGAAAAATAATCTATCTAAAATCTGTATTGGGTGTCTAGGTGGCTCTGTGGGTTAAAGCCTCTGCCTTTGGCTCAGGTCATGATCTCAGGGTCCTGGGATTGAGGCCCGCATCGGGCTCCCTGCTCAGCAGGGAGCCTGCTTCCCCACTCCTGCCTGCCTCTCTGCCTACTTGTGATCTGATCTCTCTCTGTGTAAAATAAATAAATAAAAATCTTTAAAAAATATATCTGCATCAGCATAATTATCTTTCAAAAGTAAAGGAGAAATAAATACTCCCAGATAAAAAGTGAGGGAATTCTTGCCAACAGACATGCCCTACAAGAAATTAAAATAAGTCAAAATTCTTCAGGCAGAAGGAAAATTCTACAGGTTATAAATGTAGATCCCCATAAAGGAAAGAAGGCCATCACAGGAGGAATAATTGAGGTAAAATGAAATTGTTGTTTCCATCATTCTTAAATAATTAAATTTTCTAAGGTAATAATAGTAACAATGTACTGGGAAATTATGGTGTATGGATAATAAAGGAAATGAAAGCAATGTCATAAGAGATGAAAGGGAGAAGTTGAGAATCATCTGATATATGAGGCCTGCACTTCACATGAAATGGTGTGGTATAAATTGCAAAGTGAGTTTGGATTAGTTGAAAATGTATATTGTAAATTCTAGAAACACCATTAAAAAATAAAAAAGAAATAATAATTGATATGCTAAGAGAGAAGATAAAATATAATCATATAAAAGGATCAGTGAAAATCAGAGAAGGCAGTAAAAAATGAAATTACTAGAAAACAGATGTAAACACAGAAAATATTAATCTATAACAATATTCATTTTGTTTTTATTTTCTGTAAGTAGGCTCCACATCCAGCGTGAAGCCCAACACAGGGCTTGAATTCATGACCCTGAGATCAAAACCTGAGCTGAGGTTTGCCTCTTTGATTTGTTGACTTTCCTTCGCTGTGCAGAAGCTTTTTATCTTGATTAAGACCTAAAGGTTCATTTTTAAAAATTATTTGCCCCAGGGGTACAGGTCTGTGAATCATCCCAAAAGTTCATTTTTGCTTTTGTTTCCCTTGACTTTGGAGATGTGTCTTGAAAGAAGTTGCTGTGGCCAGTGTCGAAGAGGTTACTGCCTATGTTCTACTCTGGGATTGTGATGGTTTCCTGTCTCACACTGAGGTCTTTCATCCATTTAGAGTTTATCTTTGTGTATAACATAAGAGAATGTTCCAGATTCATTCTTCTGTATATAGCTGTCCAATTTTCCCACCACCATTTATTGAAGAGACTGTCTTTCTTCCATTGGATATTTTTTCCTGCTTTGTCAAAGCTTAGTTGACCATAGGGTTGAGAGTCCACATCAGGGCTCTCTATTCTGTTCCATTGGTCTATGTGTCTGTTTTTGTGCAAGTACCATGCTGTCTTGGTGATCACAGCTTTATAATATAGCTTGAAATCAGGTAACGTGATGCCTACAGCTTTGTTTTTCTTTTTCAACATTTCCATGGTTATTCGGGTCTTTTCTTGTTCCATACAAATTTTAGGATTGTCTGTTCCAGCATTTTGAAAAAATGCTAATGGTCAGGACGGTGTTGAAAGTATAGATTGCTCTTGGCAGTATAGACATTTTAACAATGTTTATTCTTCCAATCCATTAGCACGGAATGTTTTTCCATCTTTTTGTATCTTTTTCAATTTCTTTCATGAGTGTTCTTTAGTTCCTTGAGTACAGATCCTTTACCTCTTTAGTTATGTTTATTCCAAGATATATTATGGTTTTGGTACTATTATAAATGGAATTGATTCTCTAATTTCCCTTTCTACAGTTTCATTGTTAGATCTAAGAAAGTAACTGATTTCTGTGCATTAATTTTGTATCCTGCCACATTACTGAATTGCTGTATGAGTTCTAGTAAATTGAAGGTAGAGTCTTTTGGGCTTTCCACATAAAGTATCCTGTCATCTGTGAGGAGAGAGAGTTTGACTTCTTTGCCAATTTGAATGCCTTTTATTTCTTTTTGTTGTCTGATTGCTGTTGTTAGGACTTCTAGTGCTATTTTGAAAAACAGTGACATGAGTGAGCATCCTTGTCATATTCCTGATCTCAGTGGGAAGGCTCTCAGCTTTTCCCTATTGAGAATGATATCCACTGTGGGTTTTCATAAATAGATTTTATGAAGTTGAGGAATGTTCCCTCTATCCCTACACTCTGAAGTGTTTTAATCAGGAAACAATGCTGTACTTTGTCAAATGCTTTTTCTGCTTCAATTGAGAGGACCATGTGGTTCTTGTCTCTTCTCTTATTTATGTGTTCTATCACACTGATTGTTTTTTGAATGTTGAACCACCCTTGAGAGTCCCTTGCATCCCAAGGATAAATCCTAACTGGTTGTGATGGATAATCCTTTTAATGTACTGTTGGATCTTATTAGCTAGGACCTTGCTGAGAATTTTGACATCTGTATTCATCAGGGATACTGGTTTGAAATTCTCCTTTTTGATGGGGTCTTTGCCTGGTTTGGGGATCAAGGTAATGTTGGTTTCATAGAAAGAGCCTGGAAGTTTCCTTCTGTTTTCTATTTTTTGAAATAGCTTCAGGAGAATAGGTATTATTTCTTCTTTCAATGTTTGGTAGAATCTTCCAGGGAATCCATCAGGTCCTGGACTCTTGTTTTTTGGGAGGGTTTTGATCAATGCGTCAATCTTGTAACTGGTTATTGGTCTATTCATGTTGTCAATTTCTTCCTGTTTCAGCCTTGGGAGCTTATAGGTTTCTGTGAATGCATCCATTTCTTCCAGGTGGCTTAACTTATTTTCATATAGCTGTTGATAATAATTTCTGATAACTGTATTTTTTTCCTTGGTGTTAGTAGTGATCTCTCCCCTTACATTCATAATTTTATTAATTCAGGACTTTTCTCTTTTCTTTTGGATAAATATGTCCAGTGGTTTACCAATGTTATTAATTCTTTTGAAGAACCCACAGACTGAAAGAAGATATTTGCAAATGACACTATAGACAAAGGGTTGATATCCAAGATCTATAAAGAGCTTCTCAAACTCAACACCCAAAACAACAAATAATCAAATAAAAATGGGCAGAAGAAATGAGCAGACACTTCTCCAAAGAAGACATACAAATGGCTAAAAGACACATGAAAAAGTGTTCATCATCATTAGCCATCAAGGAAATTCAAATCAAAGCCATGTAGAGGTACCTCCTTACACTAGATAGAATGGCGAAAATTGACAAGGCAAGAAACAGCAAATGTTGGAGAAGTTGTGGAGAAAGGGGACCCTCTTACACTGTTAGTGAGAATGCAAATTGGTGCAGCCACTTTGGAAAACAGTGTGGCGATTCCTCAGAAAATTAAACATAGAACTACACTATGACCCAGGAATTGCACTACTGGGTATTTACCTAAAAGATACAGATGTAGTGAAAAGAAGGGCCATATGCATCCCAATGTTCATAGCAATAATATCCACAATAGCCAAAATGTAGAAAGAGCCAAGATGCCCTTCAACAGCCATCAGAAAGGATGAATACTGAGCTTTTGCATCAACAGGGATGGGACTGGTGGAGATTTTGCTGGGTGAAATAAGTCAAGCAGAGAAAGTCAATTATCATATGGTTTCACTTACTTGTGGAACATAAGGAATAGCATGGAGGATATTAGGAGAAGGAAGGGAAAAATGCAGGGGGAGAAATCAGAGTGGGAAATGAGACATGAGAGCCAATGGACTCCAGGAAACAAACTGAGGGTTTTAGAAGGGAGGTGGGTGGTAGTTGGGCGAGCCTGGTGATGAGTATTAAGGAGGGCACAGATTGCATGGAGCACTGGGTGTTTTGTGCAAACAATGAATCATAGAACACAGCATCAAAAACTAATGATGTAATGTATGGTGACTAACACAATAAACAACAAACAAACAAACAAACAAATAAATAAATAAATAAATAAATAAAGCTAAAAAAAAGAAAGAAACTTGAGCTGAGATCAAGAATTGGCTCATTAATGTACTGAGCCACCCAGGCATCCCACAATAGTCATTTTAAATGTAAATGTTTTTAAATTAAAAGAGATTGACAGAATGGATTAAAAAAATAAGACTCAACTAAATGTTTATAAGAAACCTCTTTTTTAGTGCTTTGGAATAACTTTACTACCTTGTTTTTTTAAATTTTTATTTAAATTCCAGTTAAGTAACATGCAGTGTAATAGTAGTTTCAGGTGTACAATATAGATATTCAAAACCCATTCAACAAGAAACCTACTTTAAAATAAAAAAAAATTTAGATCGGATTCAGGTAGGGATTCAGAAAGTTATGCCATGCTAACACTAATAAAAAAATAGCTGGAGGGCGCCTGGGTGCCTCAGTGGGTTAAAGCCCCTGCCTTCGGCTCAGGTCATGATCTCAGGGTCCTGGGATCGAGGCCCGCATCGGGCTCTCTGCTCAGCAGGGAGCCTGCTTCCTCCTCTCTCTCTCTCTGCCTGCCTCTCAGCCTACTTGTGATCTGATCTCTCTGTGTCAAATAAATAAATAAAATCTTTAAAAAAAATAGCTGGAGAAGCTATATAAATTTCGGAAAAAACAAACCTCAGAACAAGGAAGATGATCAGGCCTGAAGAATGGCATTACATAATGATAAAAGTCCAATTATTCAAGAAGAAATAACAATCATAAACGTGTATAACAACAGAGTGTGTCAAGATATATGAGGTTAAAACTGAAAAAACTAAAAGGAAAAATAGAAAAATTCACTATTACATTTGGAGAATTCATCACCTGTCTGGCAGTAATTGATTAAATAAGCAAAAAATAAAAAATAAAACAGTAGGGATATAGATGATCTAAGGATCACTAAGGATCACTATCAATTAGTTTGTCTGATTGATATAGACTATTCCATACATCAATGAGAATACACATTCCATTAAAGCTCAGATAAAACATTCAACAAAATACATCATGATATGTGCAATAACAAATTGACCTTAACAAATTTGACCTTAACAAATTTAGATTTAAAAATCAAACAAAGTAATTTCCTTGGAAAGAATAGATTAAAATTAAAAATCAATAAGAAAGGTATAGCTGCAAATCCCTAAGTATTTGGATTAAATAATACACTTCCCAAATAATAGGTATATCAAAGAACAAGTCATTAGAAAAATTTAAAAAATTAATAATATTTTAAACTAAATCCAAATGAAAATACTTATCATAATTTGTGGGATGTAGTTAAAGCATTGTTTATGGGAAAAAATTAATTCATACCTTAGAAAATTTTTAAAAAGATCTAAAATCCATAATCTAATTTTCTACCTTAGAAAAAATAGAGAAGGACCACTTTAAGGATAAAGCAAATAAAAGAAAATAAATAATAAAAAACAAAAGAAGTCAAATTAAGAACAGGAAAGCAATAGAGAAAATGAATAATAACAAGAGCTAGTTATATTTCAAGATCAATAAAACTGCTAAACCTCTAACCAGGCTAAGCGAGAGAGAGAGAGAGATAAATAGTCAAAATCAGAAATAAGAATAATAAGTTATGATCCCATACATATTAAAAAGACTATTACAGAATGCTAAAAAAATGTAATGCTAATTGAGTAAACTAGATGAAATAGACCAATTCCTTGAAAGACACAGACTATTTCGCTCAGCATAATACCCTCCAGTTCCATCCACGTTGTTGCAAATGGCAAGATTTCATTTCTTTTGATAGCTGCATAGTATTCCATTGTATATATATACCACATCTTTTTTATCCATTCATCTGTTGATGGACATCTAGGTTCTTCCCATAGTTTGGCTATTGTGGACATTGCTATTATGCTGAGCGAAATAAGTCAATCAGAGAAAGAAAATTATCATATGATTTCTCTGATATGAGAAACTTGAGAGTCAGGGTGGGGGGTCGTGGGGGGTACGGAGGGAAAAATAATGAAACAAGATGGGATGGGGAAGGAGACAAACCATAAGAGACTCCTAATCTCAGAAAACAAACTGAGGGTTACTGGGGGGTGGGAGAGTAGGGATAGGGTGGATGGGTTATGGACATTGGGGAGGGTTTGTGCTTTGGTAAATGCTGTGAAAGATGTAAGCCAGATGATTCAAAGACCTGTACCCCTTGGGCAAAGAATAAAAATAAAATTAAAAAAAAATTAAAAAAGAAAAGAAAAGAAAAAAGAAAAAAAAAGAAAGACACAGACTATCAAACCTCACACAAGAGTAAATACATATCTTGAATGTGCCTAAATCTATCAAATAAATTGAATTAATAACTAACAACCTGGGGTGGCTCAGTCACTTAAGCCTCTGCCTTTGGCTCAGGTCATGACCTCAGGGTCCTGGGATAGAGCCCTGTATTGGGCTCTCCACTCAGCAGTGAGTCTGCTTCTTCCTCTCCCTCTGTGATCTTTCTCACTTTTACTCTCTCAAATAAAATAAAATCTCTTATTTTATTTTCTTATTATGTTCAGTTAGCAAACATATAATACATCATCAGTTTTTGATGTAGTGTTTGATTATTCATTAGTTACATGTAACACCCAGTGAACATCACCAAACATGGCCTCCTTAATACGCATCACCCAGTTACCTCAACACCCTGCTCCTCTCCCTTCTGTAACCTACAGTTTGTTTCCTGGAGTCCAGAGTCTCTCATGGTTTGTGTCCCTCTCTGATTTCTTCCCATTCAGTTTTACCCTCCCTTCCCCTGCGGTCCCCACTGATATTCCTTATTTTTCACATATGAGTGAAACCATATGATAATGTCTTTCTTTGCTTGACTCATTTCACTTAGCATAATCCCCTCCAGTTCCATCCATGTTGATGCAAATGGTAGGTTTACATACTTTCTATTTTTTTATTTTTTTAATTTTATTTTTTCAGTGATCCAAGATTCATTGTTTATGCACCACACCCAGTGCTCTATGCAATGGGTGCCCTCCTTAATACCCACCACCATGCTCACCCACCCCCCTTTACCCCTCCCCTCCATAACCCTCAGCTTGTTTCTCAGAGTCCACCATCTCTCATGGTTCATTTCCCCTTCTGAATTGCCCTAGTTCACTTTTCTTTCCTCCCCCTAGAGTCCTCCATTTTACTCCTTATGTTCCACAACTAAGTGAAACCCATATGATAATTGACTTTCTTTGCTTGACTTATTTCACACAGTGTAATCTCCTCCAGACCCATCCATGTTGATACAAAAGTTGGGTAGTCATCCTTTCTGATGATGACCAAAGCACAAACCCTCCCCAATGGCTGAGTAGTATTCCATTGTATATATGGACCACATCTTCTTTAACCATTCATCTGTTGAAGGACATCTCAGCTTCTTCCACAGTTTGGCTATTGTGGACATTAGTATGAACATTAGTATGCATGTGCCCCTTCTTGCCACTACATCTGTATCCTTGGCATAAATCCTTATCTTTAAAAAAATAAGTGATAAGCTTCCAGAAAGAAAGCATTAAGCCCAGATACTTTACTGGTAAAATTTACCAAACATTAAAAGAACAAATAATACCAATTCTCCACCACTATTTCCAGAAAATAGAGAGGGGATACTTGTTAATTTATTGCATTAAACCATTAGTACCCGACACCATAGTCAGATAAAGACATTAAAAGAAAGGAAAACTACAGGCCAGCATCTGTCATGAGCATTTACATAAAGAAGATGTGGTATATATATACAATGGAATATTATGCAGCTATCAAAAGAAACGAAATCTTGCCATTCGCAACGACATGGATGGAACTGGAGGGTATTATGCTGAGCGAAATAAGTCAATCAGAGAAAGACAATTATCATATGATCTCTCTGATATGAGGAACTTGAGGGGCAGGGTGGGGGGTTGTGGGGGGTAGGGAGGGAAAAATAATGAAACAAGATGGGATGGGGAAGGAGACAAACCATAAGAGACTTCTAATCTCATAAAACAAACTGAGGGTTACTGGGGGGTGGGAGGGTAGGGATAGGGTGGATGGGTTATGGACATTGGGGAGGGTTTGTGCTTTGGTGAATGCTGTGAAAGATGTAAGCCTGATGATTCACAGACCTGTACCCCTTGGGCAAATAATAAAAATAAAATTAAAAAAAAAATAATCCAGAAAATAGCAAATTGAGCCCAACAATTTGTAGGGAAGAATTATACAATCAATTGGAATTTATTGCAGTTATGCAAGGCTTTTTTAACTTTCAAAAGTCAATCAATGTAATCCATCACATCAAAAGTCTATTCAAAAAAAATAATATGATTATTTATTTAGATAATCTAAAAAAATCTGACAAAATCCCTGATAAAACTGTCAGAAAACTAGGAATACAGGGAAAGTTTCTAAATTTGATCAGGGATTTTTACAAAACACTCTATAAATATCATCATACTTACTAGTGAGAGACTACGCTAATTTCAGGGAAAAGACAAGGATATCTTTTTTTTTTTTTGTCCCAGGGGTACAGGTTTGTGAATCATCAGGCTTACACATTTCACAGCATTCACCAAAGCACAAACTCTCCCCAATGTCCATAACACATGCACCCTATCCATACCCTCCCACCTCCCAGTAACCCTCAGTTTGTTTTGTGAGATTAGGAGTCTCTTATAGTTTGTCTCCTTCCCCATCCCATCTTGTTTCATTATTTTTCCCTCCCTACCCCCCACAACCCCCCACCCTGCCCCTCAAGTTCCTCATATCAGAGAGATCATATGATAATTGTCTTTCTCTGATTGACTTATTTCGCTCAGCATAATACCCTCCAGTTCCATCCATGTCGTTGCGAATGGCAAGATTTCGTTTCTTTTGATAGCTGCATAGTATTCCATTGTATATATATACCACCTCTTCTTTATCCATTCATCTGTTGATGGACATCTAGGTTCTTTCCATAGTTTGGCTATTGTGGACATTGCTGCTATAAACATTCGGGTGCATGTGCCCCTGAGGATCACTGCCTTTGTGTCTTTAGGGTAAATACCCAGTAGTGCGATTGCTGGGTCGTAGGGTAGCTCCATTTTCAACTTTTTGAGGAACCTCCATACTGTTTTCCAGAGTGGCTGCACCACCTTCCATTCCCACCAACAGTGTTGGAGGGTTCCCCTTTCTCTGCATCCTCACCAACATCTGTCATTTCCTGACTTGTTGATTTGAGCCATTCTGACTGGTGTGAGGTGTTATCTCACTGTGGTTTTGACTTGTATTTCCCTGATGCCAAGTGATGTTGAACACTTCCTCATGTGTCTGTTGGCCATTTGGATGTCTTCTTTGGAGAAATGTCTGTTCATGTCTTCTTCCCATTTCTTGACTGGGTTATTTGTTTTATGGGTGTTGAGTTTGAGAAGCTCTCAAACTCAGATTTTGGATACAAGCCCTTTATCTGATATGTCATTTTCAGATATCTTCTCCCATTCTGTCAGTTGTCTTTTGGTTTTGTTGACTGTTTCCTTTGCTGTGCAAAAGCTTTTAATCTTGATGCAGTCCCAATAGTTCACTTTTGCCCTTGCTTCCCTTGCCTTTGGTGAGGTTCTAGGAAGAAGTTGCTGTGGCTGAGGTCGAGAGGTTGCTGCATGTGTTCTCCTCAAGGATTTTGATGGATTCCTTTCTCACATTGAGGTCTTTCATCCATTTTGAGTCTATTTTTGTGTGTGGTGTAAGGAAATGATCCAGTTTCATTTTTCTGCCTGTAGCTGTCCAGTTTTCCCAGCACCATTTGTTGAAGAGACTGTCTTTTTCTCACTGGACATTCTTTCCTGCTTAAGACAAGGATATCTTCTTGCACGACTACTATCCCACATCATACTGGAAGTCTTATCTGTCCAGTGATAAGACAAGAAAAAAAGTGAAAAGTCATATGGATTTAAAATGGGAGAAAGAGGGGTGCCTCTCTGGCTCAAGTGGTAGGGTATATTGCTCTTGATCTCAGGGTTTTGAGTTTGTGCCTCACATTGGGTGTAGAGATTACTTAAAAATAAAATATTTTAAAAATAAATAAATAAAATGGGAGGGAGAAAACTCTTTATTGAGAGATGACATAATTGTATAGAACATTCCAAAACAAAACAAAACAGAGCAAAACAAAACAAAAACTTCCAAGAGCTAAAGGAATATTACAAAGTAAAAGAACACAAGGTTAATATAAAAACAAGTGATGAATAATTGAAATTTGAAAAAAAGTAACTACCATTTATAATTGCACCAAAAATGAAATATATATCGTATATGATATATACCTATGATCTAAAAGTAGAAAATACAAAACAGATGAAAAAACTCAATACATAAATAATACAAAGAAGTTTGGTGCTCATGAATTGGAGAGCTCAATGTTGTTAAGAAGTCAATTCTTCCCAATTTGATCTACAGATTTGGTTCAATCCTGTTCAAAATCCCAAAAAGTTATTTTGTAGGTATCAACAAACTCTAAAGTTTATGTGGAAAGACAAAGAATTAATGAATACAATACTGAAGAAAAACAAATCCATAGGATTCATAGTACCTTATTTCAAGACTTTTACTGTATATCTAGAATAATCACGACTGCATGGTATTGAAATTAGTAGACACATAAATTAATAGTAGGTAACAGAGAACCCAGAAATAGATACAGACAAATATAGTTAACTGATCTTTAGGAGAAGAACAAAATTAATTAAATGACACTAGAACAAAGCAAAAAATGATGTGAGAACAAAGGTATATCCATATGGAAAAAGGGGAGCTAGACACATACCTTACATGTTTCACAAAAATTAACTCAAAGTAAGCCACAGAAATAATGTTAAATGCAAAACTATAAAACTTTTGGGAAAAAATGAGAAAATCTATGTGAACTTGGGTTTTGTGATGAGTTTTTAGATATGATACCAAAAGCAAAAACAATAAAAAACAAGTTGAGATTTATTAAAATTATAAATCTTGCTTTGGCAAAAGACACTGTCCAGTTAATGAAAAGGCAGGACACAGGGGGTAAAATATTTTCAAAACACATATCTGATAAAGATCTTTTATCAAAATATATAAAGATCTATTATGACAGCAATAATAAACTTTCTAAAAAATGGACAAAAGATATAAACAGACACATCACCACAGAAATATACAGATGGTGGGTAACCACATGTAAAGGCACTCTACATATTGTCATTCGGGAGATGCAAATTAAACAAAAAATACCATTACACACCTAAGAAAACGCTAAATCCAACAGCTCATGATGCCAATAATTGGTGAAGATTCAAGCAATAGAAACTATCTTTCATTGGTTATAAGAATAAAGAAATGGTAAAACCACATTTGAAGACAGTGAGGAAGTTCCTACAAAGCTAAATGTTCTACCATACATTCAGCCACTGTGCTCCTAGGTATTTGCCCAAACAATTTGAAAACTTATATAAAAAGGTAGCATAGGAACTTAGCAGCTTATTTATAATTGCCCCAAACTGGAAATAACTAAGGTATAGTTCATAGGTGAAAGGATACAAACACTGTGGTACACCTACATGTACAAAAAGACACAGATGAATCTTAAGTGCATTTTGCTAGTAAAGAAGCCAGTTGGAAAAGAACACATAAAATGCTCTCATTTATATAACATTCTGAAAAAGGCATGATGAAGTTACAGTAAACATATAAGTGGTTGACAGTGGGAGGTTAAAGCATGAAAGGATAAGGCAAATCCCACTGGAGAGACACTCTACAGCAAACTTGACCAGTTCTCAAAACTGTTAAGATCATCAAAATAAGGAGAATCTGGTGTGTCTGGCTGACTCAGTTGGTAGAACAACTTCATCAGTTGGTACAGTAACTTCATCTCAAGGTAATGAGTTCAAACCGTACATGGGCATGGTGCCTAGTTAATAAAATATAAACAAACAAATAATTTTTTTAAATCAAGGAAAATCTGAAAAAAAAAGAGTTACAGTCAAGAGCATCCTAAATAGATATGAAAATTAAATATAGTGTGACGTCCTGTATGGGATCCTGGAACAGAATTAAGACATTAGGTAAAAACAATAGAAATATGAATAAAATATAGACTTTATGTCTATAATAATAACAATAATAATGTGTCAATATTGATTAGTTGTCAGACAAATATAACATATTAATATGAGATGTTAATAGTACCTAATACACAATATTAACAATAGTGAAATAAAAGGTCATATATTTGAAAAATGTCTATGTTATCTTCACAACCTTTATTTATAAATCTAAAACTTCTAAAATAACTTTATTATAAAAATATTTAAAAATCACTCACTGGTTGTTACATGCAACTAATGAATCATTTAACACTACATCAAAAAATAATGATACACTATTTGTTGACTAATTGAACATAATAAAAAATCATTCAATGTAATTCATCATAGTAACACAAAAGAGGGAAAACACATGATCATCTCAAAAATATTTTATAGAGTATAAAACCTATTCCTAATAAATCCCATAATGAACTAGGAATTGAACAAAATTATTTAATGAGATAAAAAAATTTATAAAATAAATCAGTTGCAAAATCATTGATAATGAATATATTCAAAGTTATCCCCCCTGAGATTGGGAATAAAGAATTTTCTGTCACCATTTCTATTCAACACTATACTGGACTTCCTAATGCAATAAGTTATGGAAAGGGAATAAAAAGTGTGTAATGGAAGGTATAAGTTTCTTTATTTACAGACAACAAAAGAGTGTGTGAATCATCTATCATTTATTTATCTATTATCTGTCTAATCTGAACATGAAAAATTAAAATTAAGAATTTAACAAAGGTGCTGTATTAAGCAAAAACTACAATGATATACACTTCTGTGTGAAATAGGAAATAAAAAAATGCATAATAAATATAATACTTTCAGGAATAGCAGAAACATCAATTGCATAGGAAAAGATCTACACATATTATAAAACATTATTCAAAGAAAATAAATGATACCTTAGAAGTGAAGGGATATAATATATTCAAATTAGCAGATTCAGTTACATATAAATTTTAATTCCTTCCCCAAAATTCATTTTATTTATTTATTTTAAAATTAAATAAAAATTTTTATTGTGTTATGTTAGCTTTTGATGTTGTGTTCCATGATTAATTGTTTGTGTATAATGCCCAGTCCTCCATGCAATACATGCCCTCCTTAATACCAAACTCATTTGAAAGAGTCAATGTAATATAGCATTCCAAATCCAAATCGTGTTAGGTTTTTTGGAAACTGTTAGTTTAATTTCACAAGTTATGTAGAATGCAAAGAGCGAAAAAAACTCAGTCATCTCGATGAAAATGAAGAAAGTTTCATGAATTAAGTGAAAAAATTTCAAGATTTCGATTTTATAGTTTACAGTAGTTAAGATTGTGTACTGACAAAAAAATAGAAAACTAGTCCAGTGGGGAATAAAATAGACTCCACAAACAGATCAACAGATATATGATTATTTGATTTATAATAAATGTACTTCTTTTTCATGATAAATAATGATGGTCTGTTCAAAAGTTGGTGCTAGACATATTGGATATCAATATAAAAAATGAGTCCCATTTTTAAACCATAAAAGGGAAATAAAAATGGAGAGACTAAAATAGCAGATGTGGGAAAGCATGTACAGGGGACCTGTCTTCAGTACTTTTCCTTACACTGAGAATATTAAATGATAAGTTTTGCCCATGCAGGGAACTTCTGGGGAAAATATAAATGATTACATGCAGAATGAACACATTTGTTGAAGCCTAACCAATAAGCACAGTGCTGCTTTACCAAATTCTGGGCTGCACGGAGATGTATAGTAAATACCTAAACTGTGTGGAATAAAAAGCTAAAGTGCTAAGCTAAAGTCTTCTTTAGCACAGGGATAAATTATCCATAGTTTACAGAGCTGAGTTTAAAAAGGAAACCACAGGGGTGCCTGGGTGGCTCAGTTAAGCGTCCAACTCTTGGTTTCAGCTTAGGTCATGATCTCAGGGTCCTGGGATGGAGCCCTGTGTTGGGCTCCTTCCTCAGTGGAGAGTCTGCCAGAGATTCTTTTTCTTCCTCTACCTCTGACCCTCTTCTATCTTCTCTCTCTCTCTCTAAAAGGAATAAATAAACAAATCTTAAAAAATAATAAAATAAGTAGGAAACTGCAGTGGCAACCAGTATGAAAAACAGGTAGAATGATACCAAAAGTAAAAATTAATCTGAATTTCCCTTAATAATTACAGAGACACATAATTCCAAATATATCCACAGACTAAGAAAGAGTAGCCTCTAAGATATTTAGGTTCAGTCTTTATATTTTTTCCCAGAAATCAAACTGAGGGTTTTATTTTTATTATTTTTTTAACATCTTAATTTAATTTTATTTTTTTCAGTGTTCCAAGATTCATTGTTACCACACCATTCTTTAAGGGAGCATGGATATTTTGATGGTTAACTTTTCTCCATGAGTGATTCCATTGATGGTATCCTCATGAGAACTTGATACCTGAAGCTTTGCTGTGATTGAAGTTGAAAACTTTGCAATTCATTGGTATTATTTTTATGATACATTATTGAGTTGGACCTAAATTCACATGCAGATAAATTTATTTCTGTTAGATTATTTTGAGTTTTCTAAGGTGCTGTGAAATAATGTGGATCATAAATGAACAACTCACAATTGAAGGACCTTGGAATTTGCACCCAGAAGTTTGAGATTCAGGTATATGCTTTGGCCATGATAGATGAGATTGACTAAAATCATAAGCAGTCTGATACCTGATATCTAGCTTCTTATTATTGCATGGCATCACTAGGTTTACTTTAGGAAGGAAACATGTACTGTGAGTGATTCCATTTTTTTTTCTGCTCTGGCATCTGGAAGATACAGGGAAATATAAAGACTGGTTAATAGTAAGATATTGTTTCTGCATAAATGCCCCTGACCAAGGAATTTTATTTGCTCTGACTTGACTGTGTTTAGTGAACCTCTGTTCTATAGTCAAAGGAATGTGGCCCTTTTTGAGGAAGGACAACCAATATCCCTAATGTACAAAACCACAGGGGAACACATGAACAATGCAGATATGAGATATATATTTTTCATCTTTGACTACTGTCCCAACCCTGTCTGCATAGACAAAGACAAATGGAGAAGAGAAATATTTAGCTCACTTCCCCTGGGGCACCATTAACTACCAGTTGTTCTGAACTGAATTTATCATATATCCAGTTCACTTGGGATCAGAGAGTAAGAAAGCCAGTAAGAGTTTTCAGGACAAAGAAGTTGTAGGTGGAGGGGGTGCCATGATTTGAGTGAATGATGACGACTTGAGGAGGTGTGATAATATAAAAATCATGCTAGGATTACATTGGGGCCCAGGAGAAATAATAATCCCAGATTGTGAGATGGAGGAAGGGGTTCTTAGCTTTACTAGAGTAGAAATTCCAATGATGGGCTTCAGATAATAAATCTCCTGTGTAAAACTTGTTCATCCACCTCTTTCTGCATCCTTCCAAGTGAGAAATATTCTTATGGTAACTATTTTGGTGCTTCATTCTCATATTTTTTTTGGAAAATTATACTTCACTTCTTTTTTATATTGTGTATTGCAATAAACTGACTGGCATGGTATGCACCATTACGTGAATTAGTGCTAGTTAACTACCTTTCATAACTGAAAAATTCCAAATTGATTTTTAAACTAGTGAAGACTTACTTCTAGGGCATTTAGGTTTATTATTTCAAACAACATAACTATCATTATGGGTTCCATTTCTCTCAGGGTCATGTATATGATGGGATGTTCAACAGAAGAATTTCATTTTTCACCTGAGCTTAATTTAACTGAAAGCTGAAAGAGTTTTATGATTCAGTTGGCATTTCTATGGTGCAGTATTTGCTTGGGTCTAAATGCCCAAGTAGACAAAGTCAACCATTATAGTGCTACATATTTTCAATGTATTGTATTTATGGGTCATTTTCAGAGTATGAATATTCAAGTCTCCTGACAGTTGTGGACAATGGATTCAGAGTCATTTGTTTGCCTGTGGATGTAACAGTCAATAAAATTAGAAGCTTCTTGGTATACTATTTACTGTTTAGGAGTAGTTCCCAAGAGATACAGTTTTCAACTTTGACTATTCTACTCCTGTCCTCTTAAATAAAGACTACTAAAGAAGAGTACTTTCTGACATTTGACACTAGGGACAAATGACAGCTATCCAGACTAACTTTGTTGAATCTTCCCAAACTCTAACCCACTTCACCACAAGGGTTTAAGAATGCAAACTCTAGTTCGAATTTTGAGGATCAAATAGATCTATAATGAGAATACCATGGCTTTGGTCATAAGGAAACTTGATAGGATAAAAATTATGCTGACACTAGCATAGGTGCCATTCTTAGGAAGGTATGTAGAAGTGTTCTAAGTTAAGGAAACAGCTATGAAAGCAGATATAATAAAGAAAGAAGGACAAGTAGTCATTGAAACTTTGGATAAGAAATTATATCAGAATGAAAGCATCAGATTGGACAGTGGTTGCCCCGTAACCTGGAAAAAAAGAAGAAACTGGAATAAAACAGTTATGCCACTAAATGGAAAAATTATAACTGAAATACAGTGCCATAGAAACCAACTTATTTTTATTTCAATATACAGTGTAGCAGCCCTGTTCTTTTGTAATGCCAGCAATTTAAATGCCTTTTAGAATGTATCCAAGACTACTTCAAAAAATAAAAGTCCATATGTTCTTTCCCTCAACTAAGCTATTCTAAGAATTCACGTACTCTGGAGATATCCACTAAAATTTCCTGAGTTGCTCTGCAGTTTGTTTTCAATCTAAAGCCCCATACAGGGGGTACATACTGGCTGCTACATGAATTTTTGCCTCCAGTTGACTTTCTCTGACTAATGGTAAAGTCAATGGAAGCAAAATGGTAACCCCCACATCAGCGAGTAAGTAACAAGTCCTCAGGATTCCAACTATACAATTCCTGCAACAACTCAGGCTATTCTTTGTACCTTGGAGATCCAACATGAGGGGCTGCTGGCAAGAGTTCTTGAAATATATCTATACAAGATGAATGGGGAGAAGTTAAATACTGTATTCAGAAGCTGGATGACTCCTCCACTGATTTTCACTGAGGCATATTCTAAATTTAAATACATAAATCCATGTGAAAATTATAATAGGCCACTGAATCTTTCCATTTTTATGGGATTTGTTTCCAGGAATTCAACAGAATTCTAGTTCAAATGTATATAACAAGTAATCATAAAAGGAGATGGGGTTCATATATACAATGGAATATTATTCAGTCATCAAAAAAGATGAATATCTACTATTTACATCAACATGGATGGAACTGGAGGGTATTGTGCTAGGTGAAATAAGTCAATCAGAGAAAGACAGTTATAGTTTCACTCATTATGTGTAAGATAACAAATAGTGCAGAGGACAATAGGGGAAGGGAGGAAAAACTGAAGGGGAAGAAAAAAGAGAGGTAGAAAACCCATATGAGACTCCTGAGTCTGGGAAACTACCTGAGGATTGCAAAAAGGGTGGGAGGATGGGGTAACTGTATAATGGGCATTTAGGAGGGCATGTGATGTGATGAGCACTGGGTGTAATATGTAACTAATGAATCATTGATCATTATATCAAAAACTAATGATGTACAATACATTGGATAATTGAATTCAAGTTTAAAAAAGGAAAAAAGGGAAATTTATATTAAAAAGAACATAATTTAAAAAGGACATTTATTTGCCTATAATTCTCCCATATTATTAGTCAGAAAGGAAAAAATTACAAGGAAGGTCAATTCATTTACAGATTTGTACATAATCTAAGAGAAATAATTCCTCAACAATTGTGGTAGCCAACCTTGCCACTCCTTACTCACAGTGGCTGAGTCAAATATTTTTCTGTAATAGACATGTTCAGCATTTTTTTAACCTTTACCTAAGAAGTCAAGGTTTGTGTTTAAGTTTTCCTATGGAAGCTTTTGATTTTTGTGGCAAATGATTCCCCAGGGATTCAAAGATTCACCTACTATATTCTCTAGGCATTTATAAGAAAACTTAAATCTCCACTTTAAGTTTCCATACTAATTCAACACTGGTTGATTTACTGTTAGCTGTTAACACCTTACATGCTAGTAAAAAAAGATACTTTAGCTTTACTAAATTTCTTAGTCTCCCAGGACTAAAGTCTTCTTGGCTAAGTTAAAATACCATCAAACTGAAGTCAAATATTTGATATATGTATTATTGGCCAACACGTGGAAGATAGTTGCAACCTGAATTCAGCGTAATATATCAATGAAACAATATACTACACATACACACACAAAACAAACCTCCAACAACTTTGAGGGTTGTTGTAGATCCTTGACTTTTATGAAAACGTTAAGTCTCTAGTTACGTAAAATATCAAAATTGTAGTCAAAATAAGCTGAAGAAACCTTTCAGTCTGAAAATAGCTGTTTGCTCATCTGTATTAGTTTTAACTTTGATAAAACCTTATAAGTTTTCTGACATGAGATTAAGGGTGCTTCTAATAGTGTGCTTATTCAGAAAATTAGGCGCTGTTTATAGACATATTGCTTACTCTTCTGTGTTATTGGATTTTGTTGGTCTGAGAAATGAAGGGTGTTATCAATACATAGTAGCAACCACTTTCCTGATTGATAAAACTCAGGCTTTGACCTTGGGACACTTAACTTAGTAATAGAGATCTCATGCTGTTATTATTTTACAAGTTCTTAAGACTCATTCATCTCTCAGTGTGCTGCCTGACTAGCTATGAAAAAAATATTATCTAATCTGAGTGCTAGTCTATGTAAGTATAACCTTTTAAACCTTTCTCTTATATTTCAAGATCCTGATAAAATAGGATGAATATGACTGTCTCACAGTCATTGAGGTAGATAGGTTTGGGTTCTTTATTTTTTTAAGATTTTATTAAATAAATAAATAAATAAATAAATAAATAAATAAATAAATAAATAAAATAAGTTTTGAGAGAGTGAGAGGGAGCATGAGAGAGGAGAAGGTCAGAGGGAGAAGCAGACTGCCCATGGAGCTGGGAGCCCGATGTGGGACTCGATCCCGGGAGTCCAGGATCATGACCTGAGCCGAAGGCAGTTGCTTAACCACCTGAGCCACCCAGGCACCTGGAGGTTTAGGTTCTTTCCATAATTTGGCTATTGTGGACAATGCTGCTATAAAAAATGGAGTGCATGTGGCTCCTTTGAATCAGTATTTTTGTATCCTTTGTGTAAATACATAGTAGTGCAATTATTGGGTCATAGGGTAGCTCTATTTTGAACATTTTGAGGAATCTCCATACTGTTTTCCAGAGTGGCTGCATCAGTTCTCATTCCCAACAATAGTGTAAGAGGGTTCTCCTTTCTCTGAATCCTTGCAAAAAATCTGTTATTTCCTGTGTTTTTAATTTTAGCCATTCTGACAGGTGGGAGGTGGTATCTCATTGTAGCTGTGATTTGTATTTCCCTGATGATGAGTGAGTGATGAGCATTTTTCACGTATCTCTTAGCCATTTCTATGTCTTTGGGAAAATATCTATTCACGACTTCTGTACATTTTAATTGGATTATTTGTTTTTTAGTTATTGAGTTGTATAAGTTCTTTATATATTTTGGATTCTAACCCATATCAGATATGTCATTTGCAAATATCTCTTCCCATTCTATAGGTCACATTTTAGTTTTGTTGATTGTTTCCTTTGCTATACAGAAGCTTTCATTTTGATGTAGTCCCAGTAGTTATTTTTGCTTTTGGTTTCCCTACTTCATGAGACATACCTAGAAAGAAGTTGCTATGCTTTGTCAAAGAGGTTACTGCCAATGTTCCCTCCTAGGATTTTTATGATTTTATGTCTCACATTTAGGTCTTTCATCTATTTTGAATTTGTTTTATGTATATTGTGTAAGAAAAGTGGTCAAGATTCATTATTTGTATTGCTGTCCACTTTTCCCAACACCATTTTTGCAAAGGCTGCTTTTTTTCCCCATTGGATAATCTTTCCTTCTTTGTCAAAGATTAATTGACCGTATAGCTGTGGATTTATTTCTGAATTTTCTCTTCTGTTTTATTGATCTATGTGTCTATTTTTGTCCTAGTATCATACTGCTTTGATCACAATACATTTGTAATATAACATGAAATCTGGAATCATGATGGCTCCAGTTTTGTTTCTCTTTTTCAAAGTTGCTTTGACTATCTGGGATCTTTTTTGATTTTATACTAATTTTAAGATTGTTCTAGTTCTATGAAAAATGTTGCTGGTAAATTGTAAGTATTTCATATAATTGTAGGTTGCTTTGGGTAGTACATTTTAATGATATTTGTTCTTTCAGTCCATGGGCATGGAGTGTATTTCCATTTTTTTCTGCCATCTTCAATTTCTTTCATAAGTGTTATATAGTTTACAGTTCTGAGATTTTACCTCTTTGGTTAGTTTTATTCCTAGGTATCTTATTATTTTGGGCGCCATTATGAATGGTATGATTTTCTTAATTTCTTTTTCTGGTGCTTCATTAATTGTTTAGAAATGAAACAGATTTCTGCACAAAAGTTTTCTATCCTATGACTTGACTGAATTTGTATCAGTTCTAGCAGTTTTTGATGGTCTTTTGGATTTTTTAAATAGAATATCATTTCATCTGCAAATAATGAAAGTTTTTCTTCTTCTTTCCTGGTTTGGATTCTTTTTATTACCTTTTGCTGTTTGACTATTGTGGCTTTCAGCAATATGATAAATAAAAGTGGTGAGAGTGAATATCCTTGCTTTATCCCTCACCTTATGGGGAAAGCTCTCACTTTTTTCACATTAAAGATGATGTTAGCTGTGGATTTTTTATTGATGACCTTTATTATGTTGAGGTATGTTCCCTATAGATCTACTTTGTTGAGGGTTTTTATCATGAATGGATATTGTACTTTGTCAAATACATTCTCTGCATCTATTGAAAAGATCCAGTGGTTCTTTAGGTCCATCTATACAATGGAATGTGGTGTATCACATTGATTGATATATGAATATTGAATCATACTTGCAACCAATGAATAATTCCCACAACATGTGGTGAATTATTTTTAAATATATTCTTTGGACTCAGTTTGCTCATGTTTTATTGAGAATTTTTGCCGCATGTTCATCAAGGATATTGGCGCATAGTTCTCTTTTTCAGTAATGTCTTTATCTGATTTTTGGTATCAAGGTAATGTTGGTTTCCTAATATGAATTTGGAAGTTTTCCTTCCTTTTCTATTTTTTGGAATAGTTTGAGAAGAATAGGTATTGCCAATTTTTAAATGTTTGGGAGGTTCATTTCTGGGTTTTCTATTCTGTTCTATTGATCTGTGTGTCACTTTTGTGCTAGTACCATACTGGTTTGATCACTACAGCTTTCTAATGTAACTTGAAGACTGTAATTGAAATGTCTCCAGTTGTGTTTTCATTTTTTAAAAAGATAGAGAGAGAGAGATCACAAGTAGGAAGAGAGTCAGGCAGAGGGAGAGTGGGAAGCAGGCTCCTTCTGAGCAGAGAGCCCGATGCAGGGCTCGATCCCAGGACACCGAGATCATGAACTGAGCAGAAGGCAGAGGCCCAGCTCACTGAAACACCCAGGTACCCCTGTGTTTTCATTTTTAAAGGTTGTTTTGGCTATTTTTGCTCTTTTGTGGTTCCATACAAACTTTAGAATTGTTTGTTTTGGCTCTGTTAACAATGCTTTTGGTATGGTTATAAGAATTACATTAAATGTGTAGATTGCTTTGGGTAACATAGAAATTTTAGCAGTATTTGTTATTCCAATCCATGAGCACATATATTTTTCCATTTATGTCATCTTCAGTTTTTTTCATAAGTACCCTATAGTTTTCAGGGTATAGATATTTTAACTCTATGGCAAAGTTTATTCTGTTGTATCTTACGGATTTTGAGGCAACTGTAAATGGGATTTTATTTATTTATTTATTTATTTATTTATTTATTTATTTATTTATATTATGTTATGCTTGTCACCATAGAGTACTTCATTAGCTTTATTTTTTATTTTTTTTATTTTTTTATTCTTTGCCCCAGGGGTACAGGTCTGTGAATCATCAGGCTTACATCTTTCACAGAATTCACCAAAGCACAAACCCTCCCCAATGTCCATAACCCATCCACCCTATCCCTACCCTCCCACCCCCCAGTAACCCTCAGTTTGTTTTGTGAGATTAGGAGTCTCGTATGTTTTGTCTCCTTCCCCATCCCATCTTGTTTCATTATTTTTCCCTCCCTACCCCCCACAACCCCCACCCTGACTCTCAAGTACTTCATTAGCTTTTGATGTAGTATTCCATGATTCATTGTTTGCGTATAACACTCAGTGCTCATCACAATACATGTCCTCTTTAATACCTATCAATCGGTGGGCTAACCCATCCCCTTACCCTTCTCCCTTTTCAAACCCTTAGTTTGTTTACTGGAGTCCACAGTCTCTCAAGGTTCATCTCCCCCTCTGATTTCCACCCTCTCATTTTTTCCTTCCTTCTCCTAATGTCCTCCATGGTATTCCTCATGTTCCTCATATAAGTGAAACCATATAATAATTGTCTTTCTCTGCTTGACTTATTTCACTTAGCATAATCCCCTCCATTCCATCCATGTCGATGCAAATGATAGGTATTCATCCTTTCTGAGAGCTGAGTAATATTCCCTTGTATATGTGGACCACATATTCTTTATCCATTCATCTGTTGAAGGGCATGTGGGATCCTTCCACAGTTTGGCTATTGTGGACATTTCCACTGTGAACATTGGGGTGCATGTGCCCCTTATTTTCACAAAATATGTATCGTTGGGGTACCCAATAGTGCTGGGTTGTAGGGTAGTGCTATTTTTAACTTCTTATGGAACTGCCATATTGTTTTCAAAAGTAGCTGTACCAACTTGCATTCCTACCAACAGTGTAAGAGGGTTCCCCTTTCTCCACAATTCTCCAAAATTTGATGTTTCTTGCCTTGTCAATTTTTGCCATTCTAACTGGTATAAGGTGGTATTTCAGTATGGCTTTGATTTGAATATCCCTGATGGGTAATGATGATGAATACTTTTTCATGTGTCTGTTAGCTATTTGTTTGTCTTCTTTGGACAAATGTCTGCTCATGTCTTCTGCCCAGTTTTTTACTTGATTATTTATTTTTTGAGTGTTGAGTTTGAGAAGTTCATTACAGATCATGGATACAAGGCTTTTATCTGTAATGTCATTTGCAAATATCTTCTCCTATTCCATGGGTTGCCTCTTCGTTTTCTTGACTGTTTCCTTTCCTGTTCAGAAGCTTTTTATCTTGATGAAGTCCCAAATGTTCATGAAAGACCTCAATGTGAGACAGGAATCCATCAAAATTCTAGATGAGAACATGTGCAGTAACCTCTTTGACATTGGCCACAGCAACTTCTTTCAAGACATGTCTCCAAAGGCAAGGGAAACAAAAGCAAAGATCAGTTTCTCTTTCTGCTGCTTCATTATTAGTGTATAGAAATGTAACATGTTTCTATATGTTGATTTTGTATCCTGTGACTTTACTGAATTTGTGTATTATTACTATATGGTCAATTAATTTTTGACAAACCAGGAAAGACTATCCAATGGAAAAAAAATTCTCTTCAACAAATGGTGTTGGGAAAACTATACAGCAATGTGCAAATAATGAATCTGGACCATTTTCATGCACCATACAAAAAGATAAAACAAAATGTGTTAAAGACCTAAATGTGAGACAGGAAATCCTTAAAATCCTAGAGGAGAACATAGGAAATAGTTTCTATGACAGAGGACATAGCGACTTCTTTCTAGATATTTCTCCTGGGGCAAAGGAAACAAAAGTACAAATAAGCTATTGGAAATGGATCAAAATTAAAAGATTCTGCAGAGTGAAGGGAACAATAATAAAACTAAAAGGCAACCTACAGAATGGGAGAAGATATTTTCAAGTGACATATCTGATAGAGGGTTATTATCCACAATTTATAAGGAACTTATCAAACTCAGCATACAAAAGCCAAACTATCCAATTAAAAATGGCAGAAGACATGAGCAGATATTTCTACAAAGAAGACATACAGATGGCCAAAAAGCAAATGAAAAGATGCTCAACATCTCTCATTATCAAAGAAATACAAATCACAACCACATGGATATATCACCTCACACCAGTCAGAGTGATTAAAATTAACAACACAAAGTTCAACAAGTATTGATGAAGATGTGGAGAAAGGGAAAATCTCTTACACTGTTAGTGGAAATGCAAACTGGTGCAGCCATTGTGAAAAACAGTGTGAAACTTCCTCCTACCTACCCTACAACCAAGCAATAGCACCACTAGGTATTTACACAAAGGATGCAAAAATACTGATTTGAGGGATCCATGCACCCTGATGTTTATTGCAACATTATCTACAATAGCCAAATTTTGGAAGGAGCTCAAATGTCCATAAACTGATGAATGGATAAAGAACATGTGGTGTATATATAAACAATGGAATAATGCTCAGCCATAAAAAGGAATGAAATCTTGTCATTTGCAGCAATGTGGATGGAGCTAGGGAGTATTACACAAAGTGAAATGTCAGTCAGAAAATGACAGATACCATATGATTTCACTCATATGTGAAATTTAAGAAACAAAATTGGTCATAGACTAAAAAAAAGAGGGAAACCAGGAATCAGACTTTTAAAAAAGATTTTATTTATTTATTTGACAGAGAGAGAAAGAGATCACAAGTAGGCAGAGAGGCAGGCAGAGAGAGAGGAGGAAGCAGGCTCCCTGCTCGATGTGGGGCTCGATCCCAGGACCCTGAGATCATGACCTAAGCCAAAGGCAGAGGCTTTAACCCACTGAGCCACCCAGGTGCCCCCAAGAAACAGACTCTTAACAATAGAGAACAAACTCATGGTTACCAAAATTGTTGGCGGGATGTGGCAGGATGTTTTAAATTGGTGATAGGAATTAAGGAATGCACTTGTAGTGAGTACCAGGTATTGTATGTAAGTGTTGGGTCACTGAAATTTACACCTGAAATTACTATTACTCTGCATATAAACTAACTAGATTGGGGGAAATAAAAAGATTTTAAAAATATTTGATAAAATTTGCCTATGAAGCCATCTGGCCCTGGAGGTTTTTTTGTTGCAATTTTTTGGATTACTGGTTCAATATCTTTGGTTATTATCAAAATTTTCTATTTCTTCCTGCATCAAAATTGGTAATTTATATGTTTCTAGGAATTTATCCATTTCTTCCAGGTTGTCCAATTTGTTGACATAGAGTTTTTAATAATATTCACTTATAACAGTTTGCATTTCAGGGGCGTTGGTTGTTATTTCTCCTCTCTCACTTGTGATTTTACTTATTTGGGTCCTTTCTCTTTTCTTTTTCATAGTCTGCCTAGAGGTGTGTCAATTTTACTAATTTTTTTTTTTAAAGATTTTATTTATTTATTTCACAGAGGGAGAGAGATCACAAGGAGGCAGAGAGGCAGGCAGAGAGAGAGGGGGGGAAGCAGGCTCCCTGCTGAGCAGACAGCCTGATGCGGGCCTCGATCCCAGGACCCTGAGATCATGACCTGAGCCGAAAGCAGAGGCTTTAACCCACTGAGCCACCCAGGCGCCCAATTTTACTAATTTTTAAAAGGAACCAGCTTCTGGTTATATTGATTTTTTTCTTTACTTTCTAATTTTTTATATTTTTTAAATTTTATTTTATTCAAATTCAACTAATATATAGGATATTATCCATTTCAGAGGTACAGTTCAGTGATTTATCAGTTGCATATAACACCCAGTGCTCATTACACCACATGTCCTCCTTAATGCACATCACCCAGTTACCCCATCCTCCTACTCACCTCCCTTCCAGCAACCCTCAGTTTGTTTCCTACAATTAAGAATCTCTTATGGTTTGTCTCCCTCTCTGATTTCATCATATTTTATTTTTCCCTCCCTATGATCCCGTTTTATCTCTTAAATTACACATATGAGTGAAATCATATGATAGTTGTCTTTCTCTGATTGACTTAATTTGCTTAGTATAATACCCTCTAGTTTCATCCATGTCATTGCAAATGATAAGATTTCATTTTTGATGGTTAAGTAATATTCCATGTTGTGTGTATATATGTGTGTGTGATATATATGTGTGTGATATGAGGTGTGTGTGTGTATATATATATATATATATGTATATACATCTCACATCTTCTTTATTCATTCATCGTCAATGGACATGTGGGCTCGTCCATAGTTTAGTTATTGTGGATGGATATGGTTGCTATAAACATTAGGGTGCAGATGTCCCTTTGGATCACTATGTTTGTAGCCTTTGGTTAAACCTAGTAATGCAATTTCTGAGTTGTAGGATAGTTGTATTTTTACTTTAATATGAGAAACCAGAGTGGTTGTACCAGCTTGCATTCCAACCAACAGTGTAAGAGAGTTCCCCTTTCTCTGCGTCCTCACTAACATTTGTTGCTTCCTGAATGCTTAATTTTAGACATTCTGACTGGTATGAGGTGATATCTCATTGTGGTTTTGATCTGTATTTCCTTGATGCCAAGTAATGTTGAACATTTTTTCATGTGTCTGTTGGCCATTTGTATGTCTTCTTTGAAGAAATGTCTGTTCATGTCTTCTGCCAATTACAAGACTGGAGTATTAGTTTTTTGGGTGTGGAGTTTAACAAATTTTTTATAGATCTTGGATACTAACCCTTTATCTGATGAGATATTTTCAAGTATCTTCTTCCATTCTGTAGTTTGCCTTTGGCTTTGTCTATTCCCTTAGCTGCACAAAATGTTTTTTTATCTTCATAAAGTCCCAATAGTTCATTTTTGATTTTGTTTCCTTTGCTTTAAAGTAGTGCTTAACAACAACTTGCTGCAGTTGTGGTCAAAGAGGTTCCTGCCTGGGTTCTTCTCCAGGACTTTGATGGGTTATTGTCTCACATTAGGTCTTTCATCAATTTTGAATTTATTTTGTGTGTGGTGTGAGAAAATAGTCCAGTTTCATTCCCTACTTGTGGCTATCCAATTTTCCCAGCATGATTTGTTGAAGAGAATGTCTACTTTCTACTGGATATTCTTTCTTGCTTTGTTGAAGATTAGTTGACCGTAGAGTTGAGGGTCAATTTCTGGGTTTTCTATTCTGTTCTACTGATCTACATGTCTGTTTTTATGCCAGTACCATACTGTCTTGATAACTACAGCTTTGTATTATAGCTTGAAGCCCAGCATTGTGGTGCCACCAGTTTTGGTTTTCTTTTTCAACATTCTTCTGGGTATTTGGGATCTTTCCTTGTTACATACAAATTTTAGGATTGTTTGTTCCAGCACTGTGAAAAATGTTGATGGTTTTTCCATAAGGATTGCTTTGACTGTATAGATTGCTCTGGGTAACATAGACATTTTAACAATATTTGTTCTTCCAATCCATGAGCATGGAATGTTTTACCATTCCTTTGTGTCTTCCTCAATTTCTTTCATAAGTGTTCTACAGTTTTCAGAGTAAGATCTTTTCCCTCTTGCCTTAAGTTTATTCTTAGATATCTTATGGGTTTTGGTGTAATTGTAAATAGGGTCAATTCCTTAATTTCTCTTTATCCTGTCTCATTTCAGTGAGACAACTGATTTCTGTGTATTGATTTTATATCCTGCCACATCACTGAATTCCTCTATGAGAGTTAGTAAATTTTAGGTGGAGTCTTTGGGGTTTTCCACATAGAGTATCATGTCATCTGCAAAGAGAGTTTGACTTCTTCTTTGCCAATTTTAATGCATTTTATTTCTTTTTGCTGTTTGATTGCTGAGGCCAAGACTTCTAGTACCATGTTCAGCAACAGCGCTGAGTGGGGATATCCTTATCTTGCTCTCAGTTTTCCTCCATTGAGAATGATATTGTGGGCTTTTCGTAGATAGCTTTTATGATATTGAGGTATGTTCCCTCTATCTCAACACTGTAGGGAGTTTTAATCAAGAACAGATGCTATTTTGTCAAATGCTTTTTCTGCATCAATTGAGAAGATCATATGATTATACTTTCTTTTATTAATGTAATATGTCAAGTTGATTGATTTGTGAATGTTGAACCATCCTTGGAGCCCATGAGTAAAACCTGCTTCTATGTGGTGAATAATTCTTTTAATGTACTGTTGGATCCTATTGGCTAGTATCTTGGTGAGAATTTTGGCATCTGTATTCATAAGGAATATTGGCCTATAATTCTTCTTTTTGATGGGGTCTTTGGTTTTGGGATCAAGGTAATGCTGGCCTCATAGAACAAGTTTAGAAGTTTTCCTTCCATTTCTATTTTTTGAAACAGCTTCACAGGAAGAGATATTAATTTTTCTTTAAATGTTTGGTAGCAGTCTCATGGGAGCCATCTGGTCCTGGGCTCCTGTTTGTTGGGAGATTCTTGATTACTGCTTCCATTTTGTTGTTGTTTTGGGGTCTGTTCAGATTTTCTGTTTCTTCCTGTTTTAGTTTTAGTAGTTCAAACATTTCTAGGAATGCATCCATTTCTTCCAGATCACCTAATTTGTTGGCATATAGTCATTCATAATATGTTCTTATAATTGTTTGTATTTCTTTGGTGTTGGTTTTGATCTCCCCTCTTAAAATTATGATTTTATTTATTTGGATCCTATCTGTTTTCTTTTTAAGTCTGGCTATGGGTTTATTGATCTTACTAATTATTTGAAAGAGCCAGCTCCTAGTTTCATTGATCTGTTTTACTATTCTTTGGTTTCTATTTCATTGGTTTATGCTCTAATATTTATTATTTCTCTTCTTCTTGGTTTAGGCTTTATTTGCTGTTCTTTCTTTAATTACATTAGGTATAAGTTTAGGTTTTTTATTTGAGACTTTTCTTGTTTCTTGAGAAAGCCTTGTATTGATATGTACTTCCCTCTCAGGACTGCCTTTGTTGCACACCAGAGTTTCTGAACTGTTGTGTTTTCATTCTCATTTGCTTTAATGATTTTTTTTAGTTCTTCTTTAACTTCCTGGTTGTTCCATTCATTCTTTAGTAGGATTCTCTTTAACTTACATGTATTTGGATTCCTTTCATATTTTCTGTTATCATTGAGTTCAAGGTTTAAAGCATAGTGGTCTGAAAGTATGCAGGAAATAATCCCAATCGTTTGGTACTGCTTGAGACCTGATTTGTGACCCAGAATGTAATCTAGTTTAGTTTGGAGAGTGTTCCATGTTCACTCAGAAGAATGTGTATTCTGCTGTTATAGGATGAAATTCTCTGAATATATCTGTGAAGTCCATCTGGCCCAGGGTGTCATTCAAAGCTGTTGTTTCATTATTGATCTTCTGCTTAGACGATCTGTCCATTGCTGTGAGTGGGATGTAAAAGTCCCCTACTCTTATTGTTTTATTATCCATATGTTTCTTTAATTTTATTATTAATCGACTTATATATTTGGCTGCTCCCATGTTAGGGACATAAGTATTTACAATTGTTAGGTCTTCTTGTTGGATAGACACTTTTATTATGATATTGTGTCTTTCTTCATCTCTTATTACAGGCTTTGATTTAAAATCTAATTTTTCTGATATAAGGATTGCTACCACAGCTTTCTTTTTATATCCATTAGCATGATAAATGGTTCTCCACTCCCTCACTTTAAATGTGGAGGTATCTTTGGCTCTAAAATCAGTCTCTTGTAGATAGCATGTGGATGGATCTTGGGTTTTTTTTTAATGTTCTCTACGTTCAGTTAGCCAGCATACAGTACATCATAAGGTTTTGTTTTCGTGTTCAACAATTAATTATTTGCGTATAACACCCAGTGTTCATCCCAACATGTACTCTTCTTAATACCCGTCACCTGGTGACACCATCCCCCCATGTCCCTCCCTTCTGTAAACCTTGGTTTGTTTCCCAGAGTTCAGAGTCTCTCATCGTTTGTCTCCTTCTCTAATTTCTTCCCATTCAGTTTTCCCTCCTTTCCCCTGTGGTCCTCTTCTCCGTTCCTCATATTCCACATATGAGTGAAACCATATGGTAATTCTCTTTCTCTTCTTGACTTATTGTTTTTTGTATTCAATCTGATACCCATGTCTTTCGATTAGAGCATTTAGTCTATTTATGTTCAGAGTAATTATTGATATGAATTTGGTGCCATTGTATTACCTGTTAAGTCACTGTTTCTGTATATTGTCTCTGTTCCTTTCTAGTCTTTGTTTCATTTGGGCTCTCTCTTCACTTAATGGATCCCCTTTAATCTTTCTTGCAGGACTGGTTTAGTCATCACAAATTCTTTTACTTTCCCTTTGTCCTGGAAGTTCTTTATCTCTCCTTCTATTTTGAATGATAGACTTGTTCGATGAAGTTTTCTTGGCTGCATATTTGTCTCATTTAGTACCCTGAATATATCATGCCAGCCATTTCTGGATTGACAGGTCTCTGTAGATAGATTTGCTGCCAGCCTTATGTTTCAGCCCTTGAAAGTTAAGGACCTCTTGTCTCAGGCTGCTTTCAGGATTTTCTTTTTATCTCGGAAATTTGCAAGCTTCACTATTATTTGTCAAGTTGTTGACCTATTTTTTATTGATTTTGAAGGTGGTTCTCTGTGCCTACTGTACTTGAATGCCTGTTTCCTTCTCCAGATTAAGGGAGTTGTCAACTATAATTTGTTCAAATAATTGTTCTGTCATTCTCTATTTTTCCTCTTCTTTTGGGACCCCAGAGATTCTAATATTGTTTCACTTCATGGTTTTGCTGATCTTTTGTATCCTCCCTTCATGATCTAGTAGTTGTTTATCTCTTTTTCTCAGCTTCCTTATTTTCCATCATTATGTTTTCTATATCACTGACTCTCTCTTCAGCCTCACTTACCATAGCACTTAGAGCCTCCACTTTTTATTGCACCTCAGTAAGAGCCTTTTTCATTTCAACCTGATTAGATTTTAGTTTTTATTTCTCCATGAATGGAATCTCTAGAGTCTTCTATGCTTTTTTTTCCAAGCCCAGCTAGTATCTTTATAATCATTGTTTTGAATTCTAGTTCCAACATCTTACTTATATCCATATTTATTATATCACTGTCTGAGAGCTCTGCTTCTTGATCTCTTTCTTGGAATGAGTTCTCCCATCTTGTCATTAAGTCTAGAAAAGAATAGGTGAAAGGGAGGGAAAATACAAATGCAAAAACAATGACATCAGAAAATTATACACTACACAGATCATAAGAGAACAGAAACCAAAAAGGAAAGAAGCAGAAAAAAACCAGAGAATAAAATCAAACAAGAAGTAGAACGGATAAGAATGATTAAACTGGATTCTGAATGCATTTTGGTCTGTTAGAAGAAACTAGATCCAAAAATAGGCAAGAAAGAAATATATATATTCAAAGGAAAAATTTTATATATACATATATGTATATGTATATATTCAACTACATCTGTGTGTATAAATATAAATATATATACAAAAATGTAGTTGAATACAAGGAAAGGAAGACAAACATGAAATATATATACTGTAAATGTAAAAATGAAAATTTAAAAAAACTTTAATAATTGATAAGATTTGAAAATAGGTCAAAGGATAATAAAATATAAAACTGAAGGACTAAAGAATAATAACTATACCAGAAAAATATACACTACATTAATCAGAACAGAACCAAAACCAAATAGAAAAGAAAAAGGGAAAATTGGGAATAAAATGGGCATCAATCAGACAAGAATTTGAACAGAACAGAATGATAAACTGGATCTTAAGTGTATTTTGGATTTTGGTCTGCTTGTGAACAAAGAAATAAAACTATATATATATATATATATATATATATATATATATATATATACACACAAATAAACTTGAACACAATGAAAGGAGGCCAAAAATGAATATATAGAATAATTTATAATATATAATATATATTAATATATAACAATACATGATATATAAAATGTATATTATACATAAATGTATGTGTTCTGTAAGTAAAAATATGAAAGTTAAAAAGTCTTTAAAAAATCGATTAAAAAATCGATAAAATAAGAACATAGCTGAAAAATATAATAAAATGTAAAACTGAAGGACTTAAGGGTAATAAGAAAACATATATTCTATATATTTCTTTCCCCAAAAGCAGGAGTTTTACATTTATGTATGTTCAGTACACTTGGTATTAGCTGGAAGTTCCTGCTGCTCTTCATGGAGAAGGGCCTATTTGGCTGATTCTCAGGTGTCTTTTCCCTCGAGGAACTGCACAGCTTTTTCCAAGGGACTGTGGTAGTTTAAGAGGCACAAGAGCTGGAGGGGGAGGACTGAAAATAATGGCAAACTAATCTGTAGACCAGGAGCTGAAATTTTGCTCCCCCACACTTCAGTGAGCCCTCCCAGAAGAGCAATCACTCTTGTCTCCCTGTGTTCCTTCCAGACTCTGTGTTCACCCAGCCTGTGACAAAGCATTTTTATCTCAGGCACGTGACCTCGTTTTGAGTCTCCCAACTTTATGGACTCTTGAAGCAGTCACCCATACTGGTCCTCCTGGGGTGTGGGGGGTGTCTCACTGCAGTTCTGTCTCTTGCTGGGCCCCTGCTTGAAGAGTGGTCACCCGACTGAGCAGCAATTCACGGTTTATGGAAACACCAAGCAGAAAGCTGGTGCTGGGTCTCACTGTTTGCAACCAGCTTCTCCACTCCAATGCCTGGGAACCCTGACACACTTGGGGACCCATATTCTTTTTCTGACCCTGGGGATCCTGAAAGCACAATGTTCCAATTGGGACTCTGCCCCACTTCGCCTCCTGAGCACCTTTCAGGTAAACTACTAAAAGTTCCAAATTTGAACTCTGCTGTTGTAACACTTTCCAGTACGTGGATTACAGAGGCTTCCTCTCCACCCCCTTTGTTTGTCTTCCTATGTACCTCCTCAGATTCATATGAATGAACCTCCTACCTTGCAAAAAGTGGTCACTTTTCTATTTGTAGAATTGTACCAATTCTTTTCTCAGAACTCAGTTTGATTTTGTAGGTTTTCAGAATGATTTGATAACTGATTTCCAGTGACCAGACAAAACAAGAATTCCCTACTCCTCTGCCATCTTGGAAGGTTTCCTCATTGATTTCTTTTATTGGTTTTTTTTTTAGTTTCTATATTATTTATTCCTCTTCTAATCTTTTTTATTTTCTTCCTTGTGCTGGCTTTAGCCTTCATTTGCTGATCTTTTGCTAGCTCCTTTAGGTGTAAGGTTAGGTCATTTATTTGAGATTTTTCTTACTTCTTGAGGTAGGCCTATATTGCTATAAAGTTACCTCTTGAAATTGCTTTTGCTGTATTCCAGAGGTTTTGGACCATTGTGTTTCCATTTTAATTTGTGTCCGTGTACTTTTTAAATTTCTTTTATTTCCTGGTTTGCCCATTCATTATTTAGTACCATGTCATTTGAACTCCATGTATTTGTGGTCTTTCAAATTTTTTTTCCCTCATAATATTGTGGTAAGAAAAGATGCATGGTTTGACTTTGACCTTGAATTTGTTGAGGTTGGTTTTGTGGGCTAATACATTATCTATTCTTTAAAATATTCTGTATGCATTTGAAAATAATGTTTGCTGTTTTATGATGAAGTGTTTTGAATATATTGGTTCAATCCATCTGTTCAGTATGCCATTCAAAATCATTGTTGATTTTCTGTTTACATGATCTTCCTTTGATGTAAGTGAGGTATTAAAGTCCCCTACTAGTTTTGTATTATCTACTAGTTTCTTTATGTTTATTATTAACTGTTTTATGTATTTGGGCACTATAAGGTTATATTAATAAATATTTATAATTGTTATATCTTCTTGTTGGATTGCCCTCTTTATTATTATATACTGCCCCTCTTTGTCTTCTGTTACAGACTGTGTTTTAAAGTCATTTTTTCCTGAATTAAATATTGTTACTACACCTTTCTACTGATTATCATTAGCATAACTGATGTATATCCATTCCTTCACTTTCAATCTTAAGGTGTCTTTTGGTCTCAAATGAGTCTTTTAGACAACTTAATAATGAGGCTTTTTTTAATCCATTCAGTCACCCTATGTCTTTTGATTTGAGTGTTTAGTCCATGTACATTCAAAGTAATTATTACTATTATTATTATTATTGTTATTATTATTATTATTGGCCCCAGGGGTAGAGGTCCATGAATCATCAGGCATACATCTTTCACAGCATTCACCAAAGCACAAACCCTCCCCAATGTCCAGAACTCATCCACCCTATCCCTACCCTCCCACCCCCCAGTAACCATCAGTTTGTTTTGTGAGATTAGGAGTCTCTTATGGTTTGTCTCCTTCCCCATCCCATCTTGTTTCATTATTTTTCCCTCCATACCCCCCACGACCCCCACTCTACCCCTCAAGTTCCTCATATCAGAGAGATCATATGATAATTGTCTTTCTCTGATTGACTTATTTTGCTCAGCATAATACCCTCTAGTACCATCTACATCATTGCAAAAGGCAAGATTTTGTTTCTTTTGATAGCTGCATAGTATTCCATTGTATATATATATACCACCTATTCTTTATCCATTCATCTGTTGATGGACATCTAGGTTCTTTCCATAGTTTGGCTATTGTGCACATTGCTGCTATAAACATTCGGGTGCACGTGACCCTGAGGATCAATACCTTTGTGTCTTTAGGGTAAATACCCAGTAGTGCGATTGCTGGGTCTTAGGGTAGCTCCATTTTCAAATTTTTGAGGAATCTCCACAATGTTTTCCAGAGTGGCTGCAACAGCTTGCATTCCCACCAACAGTGTAGGAGGGTTCCCCTTTCTCTGCATCCTCACCAACATCTGTCATTTCCTGACTTGTTGATTTTAGCCATTCTGACAGGTGTGAGGTGGTATCTCATTGTGGTTTTGATTTGTATATATATTGTATTTTCCTGATGATAAGTGAAAAAACATTACTTTTTTTAACTGAAAGTTTATTTAAAGTATATGAGAATTTTTGTGTCTGTTTTTGTGCCAGTACCATAGTGTCTTGATGATGACAGCTTAGTAATAGAGCTTGAAATCTGGAATTGTGATGCTGCCAACTTTGCTTTTTTTTTTGTCAACATTCCTTTGGCTATTCAGGGTCTTTTCTGGTTCCATATAAATTTTAGGATTATTTTTTCCATTTCTTTGAAAGAAATTGCTGGTATTTTGATGGGGATTGCATTAAATGTGTAGATTGCTCTAGATAGCAGAGACATTTTCACAATATTTATTCTACCCGTCCATGAGCATGGAATGTTTTTCAACTTCTTTGTGTCTTCCTCAATTTCTTTCATGAGTACTTTATAGTTTTCTGAATACAGATTCTTTGCCTCTTTAGTTAGGTTTATTCCGAGGTATCTTATGATTTTGGGTGCAGTTATAAATGGGATTGGCTTTTTAATTTCTCTTTCTTCTGTTTTGTTGTTGGTATATAGAAATGCAACTGATCTCTGTGCATTGATTTTATATCCTGACTCTTAACTGAATGCCTGTATGAGTGCTAGCAGTTTTGGAGTGGAGTCCTTTGGGTTTTCCACAAAAAGTATCATATCATCTGCAAAGAGTGAGAGTTTGACTTCTTCCTTGCCAATTTGGATGCCTTTTATTTCTTTTTGTTGTCTGATTGCTGAGGTTAGGACTTCTATTACTATGTTGAATAGCAGTGGTGATAGTGGACAGCCCTGCCGTGTTCCTGACTTGAGGGGAAAAGCTCTCAGCTTTTCTCCATTGAGAATGATATTTGCTGTGGGTTTTTCTTAGATGGCTTTGATGATGTTAAGGTATGTACCCTCTATGCCTACACTATGAAGAGTTTTGATCAAGAAAGGGTGCTGTAGTTTGTCAAATGCCTTTTCAGCATCTCTTGAGAGGATCATATGGTTCTTGTTCTTTCTTTTACTAATGTCTTGTATCACATTGATTGATTTGCGAATGTTAAACCAACCTTGCATCCCAGGAATAAATCCCACTTGGTTGNATCCCACTTGGTCGTGGTGAATAATCCTTTTAATGTGCTGTTGGACCCTATTGGCTAGTATTTTGTTGAGGATTTTTGCATCTGTGTTCATCAAAGATACTGGTCTGTCATTCTCCTTCTTGATGGGGTCTTTGCCTGGTTTGGGGATCAAGGTAATGCTGGCCTCATAAAAGGAGTTTGGAAGTTTTCCTTCCAATTCTATTTTTTGGAACAGTTTCAGGAGAATAGGTATTAATTCTTCTTTAAATGTTTGGTAGAATTCCCCTGGGAAGCCGTCTGGCCCTGGGCTCTTGTTCGTTGGGAGATTTTTGATGACTGCTTCAATCTCCTTACTGGTGATGGGTCTATTCAGGTCTTCAGTTTCTTCCTGGTTCAGTTTTGGTAGTTTATATTTCTCTAAGAATGCATCCATTTCTTCCAGATTGTCAAATTTGCTGGTGTAGAGTTGCTCATAATACGTTCTTCAAATTGTTTGTATTTCTTTGGTGTTGGTTTTGATCTCTCCTCTTTCATTCATGGTTTTATTAATTTGAGTCGTTTCTCTTTTCTTCTGGATAAGTCTGTCCGGGGGTTTATCAATCCTATTAATTCTTTCAAAGAACCAGCTCCTAGTTCTGTTGATTTGTTCCACTGTCCTTTTGGTTTCTACTTCATTGATTTCTGCTCTGATCTTTATGATTTCTCTTCTCCTGTTGGGTGTAGGCTTTCTTTGCTGTTCTTTCTCTAGCTTTTGTAGGTGTAGAGTTAGGTTGTGTACTTGAGACCTTTCTTGTTTCTTGAGAAAGGCTTGTATTGCTATATACTTTCCTCTTAGGACTGCTTTTGCTGTGTCCCAAAGATTTTGAACAGTTGTGTTTTCATTTTCATTTGTTTCCATGAATTTTTTTAATTCTTCTTTAATTTCCTGGTTGACCCATTCATTCTTGAGTAGGGTGTTCTT